>SNQJ01S0135477.1:0-18079 GCA_010110895.2 Picea sitchensis
GCATTCTGACCAGTGAGATTCGCCACCTGGTTTTCCAAATCGTGGATTTTGGATTGCAACCTTGGGACATCCAAGTAATACCTTTCCAACCACAGTCCACATTGATCGCAGGGTGGCGCAACAGGTTGAGCAGTCGAGGATTTCGATGATTCACCAAGGGTTTCATGAGGTGGTTCAATACCAGGGAAGTCAGGGTTATCCCGCAGACAGGGAGGTAAGTTCTTGACAAAATCATAAGGGGGTTTGTTATAGAAGCCCTCTTCGGCGAGAAAACATTCAATGCTTGAATCAGAATCCTCGCTGACCATGATAGGTTCTGCTTTGGCAGGGGTTTTAGGTTTATTCCTCGCCATGCGAGAGATCAACCTTGCATTTTTCTTGCCTCGAGCATTCATTCTAGCTTTAGCCTTAGGCTGTTTGGTTGCGGGTTTATCAATGTCAACCGGTTTAGTCACGGCCATAGGAACACTCGTAGGTTAGTCGGGTTTAGGTTGGGGTAGCAAAACACAATAAGGCACAGGGGGAATAGGCTGGGTTTTGGTCACCATGGACTTATCGACCTGTGGAGGGTTAGGTTCTTCAAAGCCATTACGGCTGAGAAAATTATGCCAAGAATCACGACGCAACCCTAACTCGTGTACCAAAATCATTTTAATCAAACCCACATGGAAGAGGCTGGTATCGGCCTGGCAGCGTTTGTAATGCTTAGCCATCTTGAACAAACTTATGTGTAGGTAGTGTGGCATACTAAGCTCGAAACCCATGAAAATCATCAATAAACGAAGGTGAAACAGAAAGACAAATCCATACCTGCCCTCGCAAGTAATAAATTGCTTGATAACCATGAGAAGATCATGCCAGCGGGGTTTCAACATCTTTGCGGGCAAACCTCTGTCGCATGAGTTCACTGTGCGAGATTGGAACAGTAATGTCCACGGGACATTGTTTACCTTGCAACTCTTCGACCATTTTTGTCCCGTGACAGGCAGGTTGGTTGCCAAGCCGAGGAACTGTTCAGTGATTTCAAGCTGGACATCTCCAACTTTGGCTCGGCAGCCATCGAATGACAAAGCAAATTTCCGAGCCACAGGGATATTGTAACCATCAAATTTCCTTATGAAAGCAAGCCACCCGAATTCTTCCAAGTCGCTATACGCGCCATCAAACATTAATAGCGCTTGGCACCCATTGGGCTCGGACCTTACGACCGGAGCCATGGCTTCTGTGCATGGTGGGGTTTGGACCGAACAAAACAATGCACAGGGTCAAAAACGATAGGGTTTAACCACTTCAGCGTTCAAAGAGGTAGGAAATAACTCCATGCGTGCGAAGGTGGTGGGATTACCACCGCCATGCAATACATTTATGACTGTGTACAGTGTTGTTCCATCCAACATTATAATCATTTAAACCAAATGTTACGGCCAACCGAAATAGGTGTATCACCATATCAGCATGCCATCCATCGACACCCTGTGTTATAATCATACGCCAAGTGTTCAGTTTAAATCAACATGACATTCAACATTAACCATCGATCTGTCAAATGTTTCAAATGAATGTTAATTCCATCGTGTCAATGCATAGTTCGCAGCTATGACCGTTTAATGCAATATCAAATTCACAAAAACAAAGTATCGAGAAAGGGTTCAAACCATAAAATTGATAATCCAAAAGGTTGATAAATGCGCCTTTGCAAAACTCAAAACATTGCGACTTTATATGAAATCAAACTTATGATATTGCCAAGTGTTTTAGCATAATCAAAGTGTAAAAACATTGCAACCAATGACCACATGAAAACGATAAGTTAAGAGTTCAAACAATAAAAATTATATCATATATAAAATCAAAAACAATTATGACCCATCAAGCATAACTCATAACTTAACAATTTTCAATACTTTGTCGAAGAAATCAAGTTGTGCAATTAAAGTGAATGGATATAGTTTGAAAGAACCTTGTGCAGTGATGTGATAAACTAATGGTCAAGTGTCTTTCAGCAAATCAATAAAAGACGACGACAGTCCAGACAACGAGAGAGGTGTTTTCACACTTCCAGTTGTGAAAACTGAATCGAAATCAAATTGTAATTGTCGCAAAAACGAAACAAATGTCTAGTAGCACAATGCGACGATGATTTGTCGTAATGAGACAAGGGCTGTAGGCAGATTTTTTAAGAGAAATTAAAAAAATGAGTTGGCTGCCAACAAGCAACAGAAGGAAAATCAACAAAGACTGTCAAAGAGGAGGAGGAGGAGTAGACACTAACGTCGTCCCCCAAGAAAGGAGAAGATAATTCAGTAGAATTGCTCAAAATTTTCATCCAGGAAGTTGAATAGGAGATGACTGCAGAACTAGAATCTACAACAGAAGAGGAAGTAGACAACATAGACCTTGCTTATCTGTATGAAGAACTGGAAGCCTTGGAGAGAAGGGTGATAATGAAAAGCATGCACATCCAACATATTAGGTTGGGCATAGATGGAGGATCATACTAGCCTGGGGAGAAGCAGGAGGAAGTTGGAGTTGAGCTAACACAAGAGGAGCTGGAAGAAGCTAATATGTCAAAGGAGAAAGTTGTGCAGTAGCTAGCACAATGGTGAGACTGCAGAACTGGAGTCTGCAGGGAAGTGGCAAGTCAAGGCCACAGAAGAAGAAAACAACATGGGAGATTAGGATGATCTTCCCTTTGATGTCTATGAGGAGGAATAGTTGCAACCAAGAAAACTACATAAGGAGATCCAGCCAGTAGAACAACTAGAGAGGGTTATAGAGGGGATAAGGAGGTTTATGGTGAGGTTAGCAGTAGAAGCAGTCAGCAAAGAGAAGCTGAGAAGAAGGAAGCTTGCAAGAGAAGTAGGGAAGAAGCAACAGCAACAACAACAACAAATCATAGGAGCAAGAGAACAACTCCATAGGAGAGCTTGGGATCCAAGGGGATTTTAACATTGGAGCATAGGAGCTCATGAGCATGAGGTCATGATTATTTGAATAGTGGAGTATGATGCAGGAGAATCACTTCACCTCAACAACGCACCATCATTCTAGCACATCAATGCACATTGGGGAAAGGGAGAGGCACAACCCCTCCCATTTTTAAATTTGAAATATGATCCTATACAGATTAAGGCTGTAAGATTGAGTGAAATCCAAGCCATTCCTTTGAATAGACAAAATATAAGGTTGCCTTTAATGGATGACATTTTTATGGCTCTAGATTCAATTCATATTAGATGGCCATTAAAGAAACTTCAATGTAATAGATGAGGCTAGGTGAAGAGAGGATAAGCCTGTAGAGCCCCTCTTTTGAAAAGAGATCTTTGTATCAGATTTCAGTAGGAAGATAAGGAAGAGGAAGTTTAGGAGGTAGATATAGTTCTTTGAGAGATCTTGAGAGAGAGTTGAGACTCTATTGTAGTCCATCCTACACATATTGTAATCAGACTTTCATATTAATAGAAAGAGCAATTTTTCCTGCACATGGTTGTTTATGTGTTTATGTGTTTCATGAATTCATGTTGTAAATGTATGATAGGTTCCATCTACAGTAGGAATATAGGTTTCTCTATCTTTGTGGGGTTTGAAATATCATTCTAGATTCTTTAGGCTATGCAAGGAGTGCACAACAAAACATTGGAGGTTATGTAGCCAGTGCAAGGAGTGTGCATCTAAACTTTGTGGAGTCATAAAGGTTAGTGTCAGGAGGGTGCACCAAAGCGATGAAAACTAAAGGGAAACCTAAAGGTTGGTGAATAACTTAGAGGATAAACTATGAAGAGGAATCACAGAGAGACAGAGTCACTGAAAACTCTATAGAGCTATGCCAGGTGGGCATTGAGCAGGTGCAAGTGTGCACAGAAGAACTTTGTTTCGAGTTCGGAGAGAGAAAAGAGGAGTTTCAAAGAGAATACACTCATAGAGTTGATGAATACTCTGTAGAGATCTGCCAAGTGGGCATCGAGCAAGTGCAAGTGTGCACAAGGAGAAATCTCTCTCTCGAGTTCACAGAGAAGAGTAATAGAGGAAGATACTCACAATGTTATTGAACACTCTGTAGGAAACACTCAGCAAGGTGTTCTTTGAGCGAGAGGTTGCTAGGAGGGCACAAGAACCCTTTGAAGGGAGAAGAAGGGACAAGACCCTTAAGTGATTGAGTAAATCCAAAATCTCAGAAGAGATAGCATTAACATAAATGCAGACGAGACCCAAGCAGTTGGGTTTGTAGGAGGAACAAAGGCTGAAGCCTTTAAAAACTTACAAACTCTTCCAAGTCGGAGAATTGTGCCTACAACATAGTCAGAGGCATTAGTCTCAATATCGAATGATTGTTCTAGATCGAGTAAGGAGAGTACTAGAGCTAAGCGCAAGTGATGCTTCATATCATCAAATGTTTGTCATTGTGCCTTCCCCCATGAAAACATTTCCTTGTCACCGCCCTTGGTTACTTGGCTAAGGTCCCATCCAATATGGTAGAATCCCAACACGAACCTTCAGTAGATGTTGGAAAGTCCCAAGAAGTTGGATCCACGAATGATTTGGATCTTAGCTAGATCCTTGAATAATTTGGATCTTAGTTGGATCCATGTGCACGCCATGCTCATCAACAATGTATCCCAAGTATTGGACCTTGTTCATGCCAAAGGAGCATTTTTCCAAGTTGGCATATATCTTTTGCTATCGTAGAGTTCCCAAAACCTACTGAATATGCAACATGTGCTCCTCCCAAGTTCTGTTGAAGATGAGGATGTCATCCATATATACCACCACAAAAGAGTTGGTGAAGGGTCTCAATACACCATCTATCAATCTCATGAAAGTTGTTGGTGCATTTGTTAAGACAAAGGGCATGACCAACCATTCGAGGAGACCTTCTTTATATTTGAAAGTTTTCTTCCATACATTAGTTGGTTTGATGGGAACCTGGTGGTAGCCAGACTTTAGGTCAATCTTGTTGAATAAATTTTCCCCCTTGAATTGGTCAATAAGGTCATCAATTTGGGGATTTGGGTACTGGTTCCTGACTATGATTTTGTTTAATACTCTATAATCAATGCAGAGCTTCCAGGTACGTTTTTTCTTTTGCACCAACATAATCGGGCTTCCACAAGGGGACATGATGGGTCATATGTACCCCTTTTGAAGAATCTCTTGGATCTGGCACTTGATTTCATCATTTTCCATTAGCGAGCGATGATAGACTGGTCCATTAGGTAGTGGTGCACCGGGGGTTATATCAATTGGATGCTTGACTTGGCAGTGCATCCTGTGGGTGAGGAGAAGATGTCTATGTAGTCTTCCACGATCTCATCCATTTGCGTCTGCTATAAATAGTGGCTCTATGTAGAGGTCATGGATGTGGCGTTGACCTTGTGCTTACTATGAGCATGAATCACAAAGAAGACGAACTTCCCTGTCTGTTAAATGACCTTATTGCAATGCTTAGTAGAGATTAAAGAAATAGTGGTAGGTGACACTACCTCTGGTATCCTATGCAATTGTCTACCCAAAGTAATAATAACATTGTGGGGTCTAGACTCATACACAACATTTTTCTTCCAAAAATATGGCTATCCTAAAATAACATCACAAACTTCAAGGGGAGAAATATCACACAATACATCGTCTTTGAAGGGCTTGATGTTGTAGGGCATACAACACCGTTGGTTGACACAGAGATCTCTTCCTTGGCAAATCCAACCGATGGTGTAGGGATACAGGTGCGGTGTTATCGGCAAGTCCAACCGCTCGATGACATCTACTGAGATCATGTTCTTCTAACTGTCTCTATCGAAAATTAAATGCAGTGGAGTCCCCTTTACCCATATCTGTGAGTGAAAGAGGCATTCCCCTTCCTATAGTTTTTCTAGTTCACTTGGTTGGAATTTGGTGGTAGCGACTGTGGTGCTGGGTTTAGAATCGATGATCTGCTTCCCACTTTATGGACTTGATTCAGAGTTAGAATATGCCTCTGACTCAGAATCTTTTAACTCGACCACTAGTGACTTATTGGAGTGACATTATTTGGTGTTGTTCCAAGGTATTTTATGATATTCACACCACTTTCTCGTGTCCTTCTTTGACTTATCATTACCCTTCTTGGGTTGTGGCTTGGATTGGTTGTCTTGAGAGAGGCCATATTTTCTTTATCCCTTGTTTGGTGGGTTGGGACTGCCTTTTCCCTACTTCATCTATGAGGAATTTGTAGATCCAAACTCTCGCCTCTTCTTCTTAAATTTATGCTCGATCTTGACAACATATCTATAAGCCGCACCTAATGATGTGATGTCTAGAAACCACATTTCTGTTTGAATGTATCTATGCAGAAAATCGCAGTATTTGAGAAACAAATGTCGTTCAGAGTCTTTGATACCCAATTTGGTGCGCATAGTATGAAAATACTGGTGAAATTTGGTATTGTCTAGTCCCCTTTTTGACGTAGCATGGTCCATATTTTGTACTGGTCCTCGTAGCTTCCAACAGGGTAGTATTGTTCTTTAATGGCATCCCTGAAGAAATCCCAGGTGGGGGTGAAAACAAATATTGTAGATTCCTATGTGGCCCTTTTCTCAGAGTACGTATCCCATAAGTCCTTAACATGGGGGATAACCTTGAGGAGTGCAAAAGTAATCTTTTCCTTATTGGAAACATTGTGGACCGAAAAATACCCTTTGAGAAAATTTATCCATTTATCTACAACATCCACATCTATCAGTCCTTCAGATAATGGAATATCAAAATTTACGTGTACCTTGAAGGGGGTTGCATGGTTGCTTGATGAAGATGCATCTCCTGCGGGCAGCCGCCGAAGGATCTTTTCAAAGTTGTTCATCATCTTGTTCCTTTGTCGCGTAAGGGATTCCTCGAGAAAATTTTTAAAAGTATCTCCTACTCCATAATATTTCTTCTCGTCCCCAATGAGTTTTGGTAAGTTTCGGTGTGACCAATCTTGCAAAGGCTCGGTTGGTTCGAGTCCCAGCTTCTTGTACCCATATCTTGTCGGGGACATGCACAAAGAAAAACAAATGAACAGAAGACTGATTTGATAGCACTGATCTGGATTTATGAGAGGAATGAAATGAATAACAGATTGAATACCATAACACAAAGATACAAAGAACAACAACATATATCCAATGACCAATAACTTTTATTGAATAAATAAAATAGGTTGAAACTATAAAACTGAAGAACTGAAACAACTTGCTCGAATGGTGGTAGCTATCTCTGAGAAGAGATGTGGCTATTATGTGTATCCATCTAATCATAATGATTACAATGAGTCTCTAGAGGCATTTTTAACATTACTCATGAATTCCAAAACCCTATACATCCAAAAACCTAACCCTAGGAGTTGAAACGCCAAAATTTATGTGGGCTCCGATGGTTAAGTTGGTACCTCAACTTCCCGGGGTTATAAATTTTGCATACGACCTTTGTTTTAGGCGTGTGA
Source organism: Picea sitchensis (assembly GCA_010110895.2). NCBI lineage: Eukaryota > Viridiplantae > Streptophyta > Pinopsida > Pinales > Pinaceae > Picea > Picea sitchensis. The sequence continues at coordinate 7,454 of SNQJ01S0135477.1, forward strand.
TAGCCCGTTGGAAAGGTGTTTTCGAGAAATACACGTTATATTTTTAAACTTTGACTTTGTCTATAGTTTGACTATGGAAAGGAAAAAAAAACATTGTTTAGGGCCCAAAAATGGTTGTGGAAGTACAGAAAGATGTATTGATATGAAAACTTCCAAAATAAGCCAATTGGAATAGGTGGGCGACCAACAATATCCACTTGGATTCTATGTAGGGCTTCATGACATCCTTGGAAGTGAAGAACCCACAATTACAAAGAAATTTCATCATTACAAAGAAACATGTTGAACTAAAAACTGTCAAGATGACCCAGTTGGAATAGGTGGGTGGCCACCAATATCCACCTGTATCATCCTGGCACTCTACAACTCTTAATCTTTCAATATTTACTCTCCCTTTCTCCGTTGCCTTGGACTTGCCATCAAATTATCCAATAGACCAAAATATTAGACCATAACATTCACAAGATAGATATTCAATGTAAGTGTGTGTACTTATGAGAGACTCGATGAGGTGTATTTATACTTTTGTTGGGTAACCTCTTTCCTTATTCTTAGGGCTTCTTGAATTTATTGTTACAACCACTTTACCTGTTCATTGATTGACTTGTAACTAATTATGGGATTCTTGACCATTCTTTAGGGCTTCCAACTCTACAATGTCATATATCCCTAACCATGAGGAACCACGTGGCATACCACCTATCACTAGAAACAACACAAAAAGGAATATATATATCTATGAGTGTCTTTCCTGCATTTACATTGTCCTTCATGTAAATATTCCTCAACAAACTTCAAGTACCATAACCACACCTATGGGGATTCATGTAGACTTCATCAAATGAACCCATCATATCTACTAAGATCAACCACTCCATTAATGACATCTAACTCACCATCAATATTAGCCACATCTCTAGGGATTTTGGACTTCTCCAAGGGTTGACATCAATGAAAACAAAATGTCCAAACCAACTATCCAACAAAGGAAGCACAATGAGTTATGTTTTCCTAGAACCAAAAACCCTTTTTTCTTCCTCTCCATCGACCTACCAATCCTGCCCCTCATGCCACTCATCTCAATATGGATAAATTAACTCAAGTAGAAATGGCTTAACTGCAACTCAAGCATCTTTGCTATAATTGTGATGATAAATGTTTTCCAGGGCACAAGTGTAAGGAACATAATATTTTTATGGCCATTTCTGAGGATGTTCCTGACGAGGAGGTCAGATTATCCTTGGTGGAAGAATTACCCCCAACATTTGACCCTACTCCACCCTTTCATCCACCAGAAGTTGAACCAGTGATTTCGTTGCATGCACTCACTAGCTTATTTTCTCCCCAAACCCTCAAGCTCATTGGCTACATTAAGAAAACAAAGGTCATAATCCTCGTTGACAGTGGCAACACCCATAATTTTATCCATCATCGCATTTCCTAAGAAATCAATTTCTATATCCATGAAGTCAACAATTTTCAAATCATGATTTCCAATGGCAGTTCCATGAAATGTGGTGGGCGATGTGAAAATGTGCACCTACAAATGTGTCAGTACCACCTAGAATATCATATGTTTTCTATCGACATGGGAGGTTGTGAAACTGTTCATGGTGATGAATGGTTATGCACTATCATCCCCATCCTCATGGAATTTAAGGACCTAACCATGCAATTCCAACAGGAGGGACAAAAGTGTAAATCTTGATGCATCACAACAGGTTCATCTGAGATCACCAGTTCCCACAGAATGGGAAATCTACTAAAAAAATGTCACTTTGGAATTATTTCCCATCTGCATTCCATTCACGCCATTGAGACACCCTCTGTCCACCCTAACCTCCAACCTATACTCTCTTGACACTAAGCTATATTTAACACTCCCCATGGACTTCCCCTTTCCTGAGGTTCCCATAATCACTCCATTCACCTAGTGCCTGGCAATATTCCTCCCAATGTTCTCCCTTATCGTCATCCCTTTGCCTAAAAAATGAAATTGAGAAAATTGTTCAAGAATTGCTAGAAGCAGGTGTTATCCATCCTATTTCTAGCCTTTATGGTACCAAAGAAAGAAGGAAATTGGTGCATGTGTCTTGATTTTTGTTCTCTCCAAAAACTCAATCAAATACAAATTTCCCAGTCCTGACATCGATGAACTTTTGGAAAAATTGAGTGGTTCCCAGTACTTTACAAAACTTGACCTCCATTCTCGCTACCACAAAATTCACATGAAATAGGAAATCATCCCCAAGAATACCTTCAAAACTCATGAGGGTCACTATGAGTTCTTGGTCATGCCATTTGGCATGTATAATCCCTCCTCCACTTCTCAAAATCTCATGAATCATGTCTTATGTCCTTTCCTTCTTAATTTTGTCTTATTTTTCTTTGATGATATCCTCATCTATAGTTAAACTTGGCAAGCCCATCTTTCCCATGTGGATCAAGTTCTCCATCTATTGTCTAAGCAAAAAAAAATTCTCAAACAATCCAAATATGTTTTTGGTGCCTCTGAAGTTGAGTACCTGGGTCATATTATAGGAAAGGATGGTGTATGGGTCGGTCCTAATAAAATTGAATCTATTAAGGATTGGCCTTTCCCTAATACTATTAAAATCTTGTGTGGTTTCTTGGTTTTAACATGATATTTTTGCAAGTTTGTTCAAGATTATGGAAAAACTGCAGCTCCTCTCACTACTCTCCTTGAAAAGAATTCTTTTAGCTGGACTCCAATAGCTAATCAATCCTTCCAAGCATAGAAATATGCTATGTGCACAACCCCTGTCCTGGGACTACCTGACTTCACCAAGACGTTTGTCCTAGAATGTGATTTGTTAGGGAAAGGAATTGGTGCATTCTTCATGAAAGATGGTAGACCTTTGGATTTCACTAGCAAACAACTATCATAGAAACATTTTGGCCAATCCACCTATGAAAAGGAAATGTTGGCTATTCTTCATGCAATGGATCTATGATGTCCTTATCTATTGGGGAAACACTTCCAAATTAAATTGATCATCGTAGCCTCAAGTATTTTATGTGATGTAGGAGAATTTCTCCAACTCAGCAATGTGCCAGCATTCCATCACATTAGTGCGCATTGGGGAAAGTGAGAGGCACATACCCTCCCATTTTTAAATTTGAAATATGATCCTATACGGATTAAGGTTGTAAGTTTTAGTGAAATCCAAGCCATTCCTTTCAGCAGATAGAAGATAAGGTCTCCTTTAATGGCTGACAGGTTGATGGCTCTAGATTCAATTCAGACTAGATGGCCATTAAAGAAACTTTAATGTAATAGATGAGGTTAGGTGAAGAGAGGATAAGCCTGTAGAGCCCCTCTTTTGAAAAGAGATCTTTGTATCAGATTTCAGTAGGAAGATAAGGAAGAGGAAGTTTAGGAGGTAGATATAGTTCTTTGAGAGAGCTTGAGAGAGAGATGAGACTTTGTTGTAGTCCAGCTTGCACATATTGTAATTAGACTTTCATATTAATAGAAAGAGAAGTTTTTCCTGCACATGTTTGTTTATGTGTTTATGTGTTTATGTGTTTCATGAATTCATGTTGTAGATGTATGATAGGTTCCATCTGCGGTAGGAAGATAGATTTCTCTATCTTTGTTGGGTTTGAAATATCGTTCTAGGTTCTTCAGGCTGTGCAAGGAGTGCACAACTAAACATTGGAGGTTTTGTAGCCATCCCAAGGAGTGTGCATCTGAACTCTGTGGAGTAAAAAAGGATCGTGCCAGGAGGGTGAACCAAAGAGATGACAACTCAAGGGAAACCTCAAGGTTTCTGAATACCTTAGAGGAGAAACTATGCAAAGGAAGCATAGAGAGACAGAGTCATTGAGAACTTTGTAGAGATCTACCAAGTGGGCATTGAGCAGGTGAAAGTGTGCATAGAAGAACTATGTTTCGAGTTCAGAGAGAGACAAGAGGAGTGTAAAAGAGAAGACACTCATAGAGTTTTTGAATACTTTGTAGAGCTCTTCCAGGTGGGAATCGAGCAGGTGCAAGTGTGCACAAGGAGAACTCTCTGTCAAGTTGAAAGAGAAGAGTATCAGAGGAAGATACTCACATAGTTGTTGAACACTCTGTAGGAAACGTTGAGCAAGGTGTGCTTTGAGTGAGAGGTTTCCAGGAGGGCACAAGAACCATTTCAAGGGAGCAGAAGGGTCAATACCCTTAAGAGATTGAGTAAATCTAAAAGGTCAGAAGAGGTAGAGTTAACATAAATGTAGACGAGACCCAAGAAGTCGTGTTCATAGGAGGAATAAAGGTCAAAGCCTTTGAACAATTAAAAACTCTTCCAAGTCTAAAGAAATCAGAAGCTCAGGAGGAGGAGCGACAAAATTCGTCGGATCTATTGTTGGAAGGAGTCTGGATCATCAGATGAGGTTCCAGGACGAAGGAGGAATGCGCAAGGAGAAGGAAATATCCCATCCATTTGATCTGGGAAGGAGGTCTGATAGTCGTCAGATCTAAAGGAAGTTGCACAAGGGAGCGGGATAACAGAAGTCCCAAATTCCCAAAGCCATCCAGGACCATCCATAGCCAAGGTTGACAGGTGGCTTAAGATCCACAACTTCGGAGCGAGAGCACTTCGAAATTTTTGTGATCGAGGAGAAGGTGAAATCGTTGAATAGCCAAAGGCTGAAACAGATCCAGGCCATTGGTTCTTAGGATACACGTGGTGACAAATCTAAGACTTTGGGGAAAGTCACTTCGGAGGATACCAAGTGTGGAGTGTAACAAACTTCCGAAGTCTCGAAGGTCGAAGAAGATCGCAACCATTCATTGTGGAGAGCACCGTTGGTCATCAAGAAACACGTGGTGACAGATTTGAGACTTTGGGGAAAGTCACTTTGGAGGATACCAAGTGTGGAGTGTAAAAAAATCCTGAAGTCCTGAAGTCCAAAGAAGATCACAACCATCCGTTGTGGACATCACGTGGTGAGGGATCCAAAAGTTTGGAGGCATAACACTGTGAAAGGATGTCAATGGGAGCAGAGAAGATCTGGACCATTATATCTAGAGGGACACATGGCGGAAATCCATCAACCTCAAGTGAAATCACTACAGGAGGAATGAGTGTGTAGGAGTTTGAAACTCCCGAAGCCCAAAGAACCAAAGTGGACAACGATCGTCAAATCCAGGAGGACATGTGTCAACAGATCTTGTACTTCGAGTGAAATCACTTCGGGATGAAGCGAGTGTGAGAATTTGAAACTCCTAAAGCTCGAAGAGATGAAGTGAACCATAGTCATCGATCTGCTGGAGGACACACATCAAAAGATCGTGAACTCTGCATGAAATCATTCCGAGGGAAAGTGGGCATGGAAATTTTGAGACTTCCGAAGGCCAAAGTCACAAAGTGGATTAGAGTCGTTGATTTGAGGTGGACGCGTGGCGCAAGATCTAGAACTTCAGGTACGGAATACTCCAGGGAAAAATGGAGGGTGAAGGTGTCGAACTCCTGAAGAAGGGAGTCCTGAAGTGAATATCGATCATTGATCGTGAAAATGTCGAGGACCATTGATCTAGTCTTGGTTGAAAGTGCCGAAGTTACAAAGAACCAGGAGGTTAAGAAGGCGAGGAAGGAGCTAGTGTTGGCTCATGTTGGATTTGAGAAAGGGTACTAAGAAGGCAGGGCCCATAGATAATCATTGATTTAAGAAAGGAAATCAATAGTAGGTAATCATTGTGGGGAGAAGAGGAATAATTAGCGATCGTGCTAGTTCGCAACCTGCAATTCACCAACCTCGTTGATCTCGACAATACAAGAGATGAACAACCATGATTTAAAGGAGATATGGATGAGAAATTTTTCGATTTGTGGGGATAGAGCTCCCAGATAAAGGGAGAGCACATTGGTAGCCTGCAATTGTTGTGAACCATCAATCGATGGACAAATCAGTGACGATCAGATCATGACCGTGAAAACCCTGAAGATGATAACAAGGCCTGTGTAAGTTGATTTGGGTTCAAGCAATATCTCGAAGAGTTTTTCTAACTCCATGATGTGAATGATCCTTGACCAAGAGGTCTTGCGGCCCCGAGGAGAGAAGGGGGGGTTCTATGTCAGAGTGGTATTAGAGCCTGATTTTGTTTGTAGACAAAAGACAAAGGAGAGACGATGAAAGAAGAAAATATGGTACCATTAGAGTGGTATCAGAGTTGAATTTTTGTCTATAGATCGTAGGCAAAGGAAGAGAAGGAAAAGATAGAGTATCGATGATATGTGGGAAGGATTGTTGCAAGTCCACAATAGTAAGTAGTCAACCAGGTGGGTTGTGGGAGAATCTGGAGATGCTCTCAGTTGCAGAGTGAACAACAAACTTGCGAGGAGGGCAAGCAGAGGGTGAAAATGGTTATTGAAGGGCATGAATGTGGTCAGAAAGAAGGCCACAAGAAGAAAAGAAAGCCAGATATAAATCTAGAGCTCATAGAGATAAGAGAAAGAATGGAGAAGTTGACATTGAGGATGCAGCAGGAGGAAAAGGTACACTGGAGGTACGAATGGCCTCTGAACAGGAAGGAAAAATGGCCTGTTCAAAAGTTGTTTTCCAGAAAGGAGAAACAGGTAGTAGGGAGGTGGCTGAGGTATGTTTAAATCCTTAGAGACACAGAGGAAGTGGTTTACATCTGTGAACCAGAAGTTGGAAGAACCCTCAATGATGAGGAAGGGATATCATTAGAGGATGTCATAAACTACCAGGTGCGAAGAGATGAAATTTCATGTTTCCAGATGGGCAGTGGAAGGAGATCAATGATTGATATCAGTGACTTCCAGGTGAGCAGTGATGAAATTTCATATTTCCAGGTGGGAAATCCAAAGAGATCAAAGGGTCTCATGAACTTCCAAGAGGGTAGAGATGAATTTTTAAATTGCCAGGTGGGCAATGAGATGAGATCAATGGAGGATCTCATAGACTTCCAGGAGAGCACTGATAAAAATTCATATTGCCAGGTGGGAAATGAGATGAGATCAATGGAGGATCTCATAGACTGCCAAAAGGTCAGTGCTAAAAGTTATGATTACCAAGTGGGAAATCCAGAGAGATCAGTTGATATCATGAGCTTCTAGGTAGGTAGAGATGAAACCAGAAGTTGTCAGGTGGGAAAGGGGAAAGAGATGAGACTCTGTTAAGAGTTCAAATCAACAAAGAGTGTTGATGGAGAAGGATTAGAGGTACAGTCTAATCATTGGAGCAATCAATATATTCCTACCAAGCAGCCCAGTGGAGGCTAGAGCATGTGTTGCAGGTGCAAAAACAGAAGGAAAACCAACATAGATTGTCAAAGAGGAGGAGGAGGAGTAGACACTGACATCTTCCCCAGCAGAAGGAGAAGAAAATTTAACAGAATTGCTCAAAATTTTCATCCAGGAAGCTGAAAAAGAGATGACTGCAGAACTGTAATCTGCAGCATAAGAGGAAGCAGAAAGCATAGACCTTGTTGATCTGTATGAAGAACTGGAAGCCCTGGAGAGAAGGATGATAGTGCAAATCATGCACATCCAACATATCAGGTTGGATATAGATGGAGGAGCATACCATCCTGGGGAGAAGCTGGAGGAAGTTGGAGTTGAGCCAACACAAGAGGAGCTGACAAAAGCTAATCTATCAGAGGAGAAATTTGTGCAACATCTCAGTGGTGAGACTGCAGAACTGGAGTCTGTAGGGAAGTGGCAATTCAAGGCCAAAAAAGAAGAAAACAACATGGGAGATCAGGATTTTCCCCTTTGATGTGTATGAGGAGGAAGAGTTTTAACTGAGAAGACTGGATAAGGAGATCCAACCAGTAGAGAAACTAGACAAGGTGATAGAGGGGATAAGGAAGATGATGGTGAGGTCAGCAGCAGAAGATTTCAGCAAAGAGAAGCTGAGTAGAAGGAAGCCTACAAGAGCAGTAGGGAAGAAGCAACAACAACAATAGCAACAAAGAAGAGGAGCAAGAGAACAAATTTTGAGGAGAGCTTGGGATCTAGGGGGATTTCAACATTGGAGCAGAGGAGCTCATGATTTTCCCAACAATGGAGTATGATGCAGGAGCATCGATCTACCTTAGCAATACACCATCATTCTAGCACATCAATGCGCATTGGGGAAATGGAGAGGCACAGACCCTCCCATTTGTAAATTTGAAATATGATCCTATACAGATTAAGGTTGTAAGGTTGAGTGAAATCCAATCCATTCCTTTCAGCAGATAGAAGATAAGGTCTCCTTTAATGGTTGACAGGTTGATGGCTCTAGATTCAATTCAGACTAGATGGCCATTAAAGAAACTTCAATGTAATAGATGAGGTTAGGTGAAGAGAGGATAAGCCTGTAGAGCCCCTCTTTTGAAAATAGATCTTTGTATCAGATTTCAGTAGGAAGAAAAGGAACAGGAAGTTTAGGAGGTAGATATAGTTCTTTGAGAGAGCTTGAGAGAGATATGAGACTCTGTTGTAGTCCAACCTGCACATATTGTAATCAGACTTTCATATTAATAGAAAAAGCATTTTTTCCTGCACATGGTTGTTTATGTGTTTATGTGTTTCATGAATGCACGTTATAGATGTATGATAGGTTCCATATGTAGTAGGAAGATAGATTTCTATATCTTTGTTGGGTTTGAAATATCATTTTGGGTTCTTTATGTTATGCAAGGAGTGCACAACAAAACATTGGAGGTTCTTTAGCCACCGCAAGGAGTGCATATATGAACTCTGTGGAGTCAGAAAGGATCGTTCCAGGAGGGCACACCAAAGCGATGAAAACTCAGGGGAAACCTTAAGATTGATGAATACCTTAGAGGAGAAACTGTATAGAGGAAGAAAAAAGAGACAGAGTCACTGAGAACTCTGTAGAGCTCTGTTAGGTGGGCATTGAGCAGGTGCAAGTGTGCACATAAGAACTTTGTTTAGAGATCAGAGAGAGAAAATAGGAGTGTCAAAGAGAAGACACTCATAGAGTTGTTGAATACTCTATAGAGCTCTGCCAGGTGGGCATCGAGCAAGTGCAAGTGTGCACAAGGAGAAATCTCTATCAAGTTTAAAGAGAAGACTATCAGAGGTAGATACTCACAAATTTTATGAACACTTTGTAGGAAACGCTTAGCAAGGTGTTCTTTGAGTGAGATTTTTCCAGGAGGGCACAAGAACCCTTTGAAGGGAGCAGAAGGGCCAAGACCCTTAAGATATTTAGTAAATCCAAAATCTCAGAAGAGATAGCATTAATAGAAACGTAGACGAGACCCAAGCAGTCGGGTTTGTAGGAGGAACAAAGGCCGAAGCCTTTCAAAACTTACAAACTCTTCCAAGTCGGAAGAAATCAGAAGCTCAGGAGGAGGATCGACATCAGCCGTCAGATCTGTTGTTGGAAGTAGTTTGTACTTTCAGATCAAGTTCCAAGATGAAGGATGAACACGTGAGGAGAAGGACAGATCCCATCCATCGGATCTAGGCGCGAGGTCTGATAGTCGTCAGATCTAAAGGAAGTTGCACAAGGGGGTGGGATAGTAGAAGTCCCAAAGTCCCGAAGTCCTGAAGCCAGTCGGAACCGTCCATCGTCAAGGTTGACAGGTGGCGTAAGATCCACAATTCCAGAGCGAGAGCACTTCGAAAGTTCTATGATCGAGGAGAAGGTCAAATCGTTGAATAGTCAAAGGCAGAAATAGATCCAGGTCATTGGTCGTCAGGAGACATGTGGCGATATATCTGAGACTTCGGGGAAAGTCACTTCAGAGGATACCAAGTGTGGAGTGTAAAAAAATCTCAAAGTCTCGAAGGCCAAAGAAGATTGCAATCGTCCATTATGGAGAGCACCATTGGTCGTTAGGAGACACGTGGGGACAGATCTGACACTTCAGGGAAATTCACTTCGGAGGATACCAAGTGTGGAGTGTAACAAACTCCCAAAGTCCCGAAGGCGAAAGCAGATTGCAACCGTCCATTGTGGAGTGCACATGGCGAGGGATCTGGATGTTCAGAGTCATAACACTCTGAAAGGAAGTCAACGGGAGCAGAGAAGATCTGGGTCATTAGATCCAGAGGGACACGTGATGGAAATCCGTCAACTTCGGGTGATATCACTCCAGGAGGAATGAGTGTGTAGGAGTTTGAAACTCCCGAATCCTGAAGAGCCGAAGTGGATAGCGGTCATCGGGTCTAGAAGGACATGCGTCAACAAATCATGTACTTCAAGTGAAATCACTTCAGGAGGAAGCGAGTGCGAGAGTTTGAAACTCCCGAAGCCTGAAGTGTCGAAGTGAACCATAGTTGTCGATCTATGGGAGGACACACGTCAACAGATCGTGAACTCTGGGTGAAAGCATTCTAGGGGAAAGTGGGCATGGAAAGTTTGAGACTTCCGAAGATCGAAGTCCCGAAGTGGACTAGAGTCGTTGATTTGAGGTGGATGCGTGACGCAAGATCTAGAACTTCGGGTACAGAATAATCTGGGGGAAAATGAAGGGTGAAGGTGTCGAACTCCCGTGTTAGGAACCAAATATCAATATAGCATAGAAAAACCTCATAAAAAGTACTCAACGCCTTGAAAAAGAGATAATTTCAGATAATAAGCCTCTTCGAGGGGGCAACCTCCTTTTACCCCACTTAAATGTTCAAGTACAAGATG
>SNQJ01S0135480.1:8995-29590 GCA_010110895.2 Picea sitchensis
ACTTTTACAGAACTTGGTTGATTAGTAACTGTATTAAATTCATTTAAATGATCTGCAACAGACCCACCTTCTAACATCTTCATATTAAATAATCTCTTCATTAGAAATACCTTATTGGACGCTGAGGGTTTTTCATACAATTTAGCCAATGCGTCCATCAAACCCTTCATTGTCTTTTCTTTCGAAATATTGAAATCCATCGACATTACCAGGCTCAGCCATATCATTCCTAGAGCCTTTCTATCAAGAATCTCTCATTCTTCGTCCTTCATAGCCGTCGACTTCTTTTTTATTCCGCCCAATGGTAGGAATAGATCCTTCTGATATAAATAATATTCCATCTGCATCTTCCATAACTGGTAGTTTTGGCTGTTAAATTTCTTGAACCTAAACTTTCCATCTTCTGACACTTCTCCCACTCGAACCAGGAACCCTCTTTTCCTGTGAGTTACCTTTCCCTCTGATACCAGTTGTTATAAAAACGGGATCACAGAGCAATAAAATAAAACAAATGTGGAAATAAAACACATAAGATACACAATACAATAGATACACAGATATACGTGGTTCACCTAGTGTGGGCTACGTCCACCAGAGAAATTTCCAGGTCCATCCTTTACTATTATCCAACAAATGAAGGGATACAACCTACAACACACCTACTGTAACTTCCTCTTCTTTGTCTCACAGTCTCCTCTCTCAGAATACCATATTCTCTATCAAAACTAGCCGCAATATATTTCCCTCATAAAAGATGGTTTTCTTCTAGGGAAAGAACCCTAACACAATTTCTACCGTTAGATTTGCGGCCTTATAATGAATGGTCCAAATTTACAATGAAATTACAATATAAATTTACGAGGCAATTTTTCCTTCGGGGGCTGCGCCCCCAAACCCCCAACAGGGGATGTTGCCAAGGTAACCCCCCTCTGCACTCCCCTGTGTGGAAGAGTGTACATTCTTCTGGGTGTAAAGTCTTCATGGGGTATAAACACGGCTGAAAACAAAGACCTCTGATTCAGGAAGATAATTAGGCTCCACAACCAACAGTTAGCATAATCATTTCTATGTTATATAATATATACATGCATTCACCCAATTCATTCAATGATTCTTGTATTATCATTTGCAACATTTTTAATAGCTCCAAAACTGATCTTGGAATTGTAACAACAACAATCCAATCACCTTCAATTAGTATTTATATTAAATATAATGCATCTATCCATCATTATGTATTCTTAGCACCACAAACTTTTCATAATGAAACAATTACTTACTAAATAAAATAGCAATCAATGTGTCAATACCCATGGCCACATCTATACAATGCATCCATGCATTGACTACATAATACCACATAACTATGTCATGAATTCCACCACAATGAGTCGGAAGGTCTAGAAAACGACTCAACACATCATCCACGAACTTCTTATTTCTTGCCTGACTATTTGGATACCTTCCTTTTCAACCCAAACACAACACTAAGAGTATAATTATTAATTTATCTTCAGTGTCGGGAAAGAGGTTGTAGTCCAAACATTAGCTATACAGTAGATACCATTGAGCACTCACATAGCACTATAGCCCTTCCATATCCAACCATATTATGGTCTCACACATGACTAGATCTATGTATATTCATTGTTTAGAAGGAGTATGTCTCCTGACTTAACTCGATTATCATCCCATAACCAATCATAACATAATATGAAACCAACATTTTATCTAAGTGCATTCTATCATCAACAACATTTACATACTCTAGGCCTTTGACCATTACATATCAATTTAATCATCGAAAATTAACTGAGAGAATTCTTGCCTCGATCCCCTTCAACATGTATGCATCAACAAAAACTAAATGCATAGCTACCTGGTTGTTATCAACCTACTTATTACTATCTGACCAACTGATATTTGAATAAGCTCATAGGCTTCCTCCTTCATCATTATGATCACCATTCCTACCACCCTCATGGGTCTTCACCTAGATGGAAATCATAAGAAACAACAACATCCACATGTTTAACCCTGCTACATCATTTTTCCTGAACACATAATCCATCATTAGTCATACTCAAGAACTATTTCATAATAACAGACTATTCTAAGTTCACAAGCATGTTATATGCATATCTAATCATGTGCAATTACACATCCATATGCACCAAACATTTATTGTCAGCATGCCTAATAATGCATATGCATTTTAACTTGATTGTATGCCTCATGTACTCTAGTGAATTTATGTTTTAATCCACTTATTTATTTATCTATTTATGTTGTAGCTGGTATCCCTTGAACTCCTTCTGATCCTTTCTTCCTTGTGTGCTCCCATTGTACTCATCTGCACTATGGTTCCCTGGGTATAAACACTTTCCAGCCACGTTCCACTTGGCCATTCATTCCCACTTAATACCATTCCCCAATGGAAGTCCATTTTCATTCAGTGCCACTTTTCAAGTGAGAGAGTGTTTCAATTTCTATGCATTGGCATCCTACTTCCACTGTGAACTTTGATATCAAAAGTGGATTTCTTTCACACTTAAGATTTGCAACTGCCTACACCTCTCTTCCTTCAAGGCTAGGCAGTCATACTTTTCCTTTTATGCCCATCCATGGAATTTTAACCTGCTATCTTCATATCCTATGTGAGGGTTATTACCTTGGTTGTATCTGTAGTTTATTCAGATTCCGTGGTTGTTGAATAATACTTTCATTCCACTATTCTTGAGTTATGTGTCCACCTTTCATTACTTTATTTGTAGCTCTTGACTGCTTCATCAAACTCCTATAAGCTCTATCATGCTTCCATGACCCTAACATCTGATCCTAGATTGGAATTGATCTGATTATACCTCTAATCCTGACAAACCTGCAAGCAACCATCTTCTTAGAACTATACATATTATACAAAAATTGTCAATTAAATTTACAAGTAACTTTTATGTTTAATTCATGAAGAAAAAACATATCAATCTTCATATTATAACATATACTTTTTATTTTCCTCTAAATCCTCTGAATCAACATTCCAATGACTATACTCTTTCCCCAATCAGATATCAAAGTTGAAAGTTAGGGGTCCCTGAAAAACCACTTTCAACCCCCTTAGCTGATACAAAAAATTGAGATATGCAAAGGCGCTTCCTTCAAACCAAGTTCCACGTGACCACAACTCAAAACCACAGGCTTAATCACCCTTTAGCACCTCACTCTATGTTTTTCTACACAGGAGATTGCACGAACACCAAGTTCGAAGGTTGGTTTACTTACAGGCCCTTTTTACCTTAGCCTTCAGACTTCGGCCTTCGACCGTTTTCACATGTCAACTTATATTTTCCCCCGAAGTTACACTTCATCGAAGCCTTTAATAAATCCACTAGCAAAAATGGGCAGTTAATATTTAATCTCCCATCGAATGGACAGTCTTTCCCCCATCTGAAGGCTTCAACGAGATCGATGGTTGTCACTTAGTCACAGGTTGAGATGGACGACTCTCAACCAATTTGTAAATCCAATGCTCTGGGGCTCCATGATATTTCCATTCCCAAGTCTCCTACTTCCCCGCAGTGAAAATCCTCTGAAATAATTACCATGTTCATCCACACATTAATCGGACGATCAAGACTTAATCAAGCATTCAGATGGATGGTCCACACTCCAAGACATTAAATTCCTGAGTCTCTCAATTCCCCTAGAGTGACAATTCACCAAACCACTTACCCCGCTCCTCCTGCTTGATCCAATGGTCGAGAGAGGTCCCAAAGGGATCTCAGATCGACCGTTTGCATGCCTCTGTGACTTCGGGCTTTGGCACTTTTCACTGGAAAATAATTTGAAAACCCCCGAAGTCATATACTCTCGGAGATGACACGACATGCTGATGTCACCTATGTTGATGTGGAACCATGGCACGTGTGCCACGTGTCACTAAAAAATGAACAGGTTGGGGTCCAAAAAGGTACCAAATCTAGTTGACACATGTCCCCACATGGCACCCCTACCATGTGGCATAAGCCACATCATCCACCCATGGCTGATCCACAATCACTACCCCAAATCCAACGACCCACGTAACTTCACGACTTTACGCTTCATGAATTTGGCACTTTGGGGCTCTGGCACTTCGAGGTTTTTCTCTGCAACATACTTAGTAATTTTCGGAATGGAAAAGTTTTGAATCCTGAACTTCGCTACCCTTCTACCACTTCTAGATCTGATAGCCTGCATCACTCCCGAAGTCCTTCCCTCAATCTAATGGTCGATGGAAAAATTTCAGGAATTCAATACTCTGGGCTTCAGAAGTTTCCCAACTCCAACACATGCTACCTCCCAAATAGTCGAATTTAAAACTGCAATCGATGGCTCACACTCCTCCCATAGCTAATGGCTATGATTACCTCTAGGATTTGGGGCTTCTCATTCCAGACGACCCCCATACTCCCAAACTACCGAACGTTAAAGTGGAAAGATTATGAAACTCCGAAACTTCACTATCCTTCCACCCTTGCTAGATCTGACACTCGACATTACTTATGAAGTCCTTCCCTCGATCTAACAGTCAAAGGGACTTAGGGACTTTGACTCTCTAGGACTCCGGGTTATAGAAGTTCAACAAAGTTTAAAACTCTCAGAGTGAAATCTCTCGAAGTGGTCAACGTCGGGTGATCATGATCAACGACGAAGATCCCTCCTCACCTCCCACCATATTGGATGGCTAGTGGGACTTCGCGAGTCCGGCCTTCAGAAGTTCAGGCTTCACCTGCCTACCAAGATTGTAGAAGTGGAGAAGTTATGAAGTCTTACCTTTCGTGCTTGGCCTTGATTGACGGCTAACAATCAACAATCTAGATATGACGAGTAGGACTTAACCTTACCCCAACCTTTGGTTTCTCCTTCATCAGATGACCCTTGTTCACCTGCCCTTCGATCCAATAATCGAGATCTCTCTTGATCCCATAGTGGCGATCGCTCTCGAATTCAAAAGGGGCAGTCACGATCCTTTGATCCCTTATAAAGGATCTTTGACGTTCTAGCTTCTGTGCAGACTCTGCAACACCTTTCTTCCTGAGATTTTTGAATTCAAGGTCATAAATTGATCTCAACCACGAGACTCTGACCAACAGATCCAAACCATACTGGCCTATTTTTTCAACTAGTATCCCTGATACCATCTTGTAATGTACCCATCCACCCACAAGAAAGGCTACGCCACTTAATACAACTGCAACACACCCAACCACCCGCAGGAGAGGCACGCTGCAGTCCAGAGACTCACTTCACAGTGAGTTATCTTAATTCGAATCACTTCTAAGTTAATTAAGAGGCATGCAAATCACATGCAAAAGACAAGATCCATGATGCATCATAAAGAATTAAAGAATGTGCCATGCACAACAAATATCCAACAGACAGGCACATTAAAATACATATCTCATAGATAATTAAATACATAACAGAATAACATTATATAGAAAACACAGAGAGCACTTATCTTTCATGTAAACGTCCACCAACTGGCTGTAGACCAGGGATGTTCCTCCCAACCATATAAACTGTTGTTATTTTACTCTCAACAATGGGTCACCCTCGAGCTAGGGCTATGAATCCACAATGACGGGTCCTAGGACAAATCTAAAACACACAACAATTGGATAACTAGATATCAGGGTTCCAAACCACATAGAAAATCTGAATTTCCATCTCACTTTACCCCTCAGCCTACACAACCCAAAGAAATGAATACCTTTCTCTGCTATGCATTCCTTGAGCCTGTTTAATTTCTCTCCAGGGCTCTAGTGCTACTGGTAAGGAAATATCCCTGCTGGAAACTCCAAGGATTCGCAGTTGTGGACAATTCTTTCCAAACTACCATCAATCTCATAACTAACAGGCCTTTCAACACTCACAACAATGCAAAGTACACCAGCTCTATTCTACCCATCCTGTACAACCCGAGAGAATGGATCCCCTTCTCTTCCATGTAGTCCCTCAGGCTTTCCATCTCCTTCCAGGGCTCCAGTGCTTCTCGTCAATAATATCCATGCTGAGACTCTCAGGATTCGTAGCTATGAGAAAAATTAACCAAGAGTCACCCAAACAACCATTCGTATCCATGCTCAGACCAAGAGCACATGAATTCAACCCGAGTGAGTGAAGGAAAATGAAGAAGAAGAAGAAGGGGAAGAAGACGAATCCCCCCAAAACATCCTCCAAGTGATGTTTAAATTACATAAAGACAAGAGCCACATGGACTCCCTCCCAAGAAGCTCATGTAACCCCTTTTCTCCATAAAATCAATTCTGGGTAAAATAAAATAATAATTAAAATTCTTATCCCCTCAATCCCCCTCTCTCATGGAATCATAACCCCCTATCTCTTTTTTCCTTGTCCATATTATAGCCAATGATGTATTATATAGATGTATTACATTTCCTAGGCACTCTAGCCCCTTTTCAACTTTATTGTCTCACTAGCCTAAGTCACATTTACATAATGCATTATAGTTCATAAGGTTTAGAACCGTGACGCTACATTTACATTGATATTTAACACAATTTATTACTTACGACTCTTATTGTAACTAGGGTTTAGTTCTCAGATTCAAGATTTGCAAATCAAGATTTGATATACTCGCCAAAGCATAACACCACTCTGATAACTCACTTCTCAGGGAAGACCTAAGCTATGATACCACATGTCAAGAAATGAAAGACACTTCCACACTAATCCTACCAAAAGAGAAGAAGAATTTAATCAAGAACGCAAATGAGACAAGAAATCAGATAGTACACCGATATTTTACATTGGAAACCCTTAATTGGGAAAACCAACATTCTTTGAGAGTTTTTCTCTCTTGTTGTCTTATTCAATTAGAATAAAAGGTTACATATCTAACCTTGTTCCACACCCAAGACACAATCAACATCATACCCTCTTGCATAGGCAAGAACAACTATGTAGCAAATTCATCTTACGTATGCATGACCAACAACATACACTTACACATGCATTAACCTGCAAAAGTGCATTCTACAATTACCTTACAACAACAACCTTTATAGACTTACAACACACCTCTTTATAGGATTTACAAAAGTAAAAACCCTAAATATTGGCACCCAAAAACGGTTACAGAACTCTGCATATCATTGGCTACAAATCCTGCAAATATGGGGATTCTGTTACAGTTGGGTTTACTAGTCAATTACCAGTCGACCTTCATTTGGTCTCTAGGTGGTTGTCTCATGCCCGCACTTCGACCTCTTGTTAGTTGACTTTGCTTCAATATCTTCGACTTTTACTTTACCCGGTCAACTCCCTCGACCTTCGACTTGCCGTCAATCCACCTTGACTTCGAATTGCTATCGATCCACCTTGACTTCGACTTGATCTCGATCCACCTCGACTTTGACCTGTTGTCAATCCACCTCAACTTCGAATTTCACTGCAAATAATATAACAACCCAACAAGATTCTCAATATATGAATATTTGTTCATTTGGGAAAGATAAACGAGTCTAGCTCCCCAACAAAATTTAGTTACCTCTTCAAATCCTACTATCACTGGAATAGTAAACCAACACATAAACTCTTCAAAAAACATCAGAGAGATAAATCATTTTAGACCAAAAACAACAACTCTCCTAAGCTATTAGTTTCTCATTATCTTTATATTAAAATTACTTTGACCAAAGTTGACCAAATCAAACACATTAAGAGCCTTTATTTAATTTTTAGGCTCTCCACTACCTGCTAACGACATCGATACTAAATGCTAGAAACAATAATAATAATAAAATATAAATATATTGATATCAAATGTTTGCACTACTTCCTAAGTCACATCAATTTCCCCCATGTTAGAAAATATACTCGCTTTCTCACACAAATGTAGGAACTGAGTGTGAAACTCGTCGGAAATGAACCACTTGGCCTAAGTCGAGAGATGACCATGCTATCCCACTAGGTAAGAAATCTTAGAACCACACCATAGTGAATGAGTACATACTTCTAGACCTATATCTTTCTACAATGGATTCTCAAAATAATGAATATGGTGAGTGGGATGTATGATGGGAACTTCCTTTTCCAGTTGAGGATGTTTGTAGAACTTCAAATGGTATCACATTAATGTATAGATGGATTCCTAGTTGATATGGGAGGTCCAAATTCAATGCATTATGTCCCACTTGTTGAAGAACGATATAGGGACTGTTGAGCTCGAAATCTACCTAAGTAAATTAGAGTGCAGTTATTATCAATCCGGTGTTTGTAAGACTTAGAGGCATGTCAAAGTATATGGATTTTAGAGATAATTTTTATCTTTATGGAGATAACCCAAAAACTTATTCTAAGGTTGATTGTGCAAGAGACACTAAGCTTCTGTTAAGAAGTCATCTTCATAGATCTCATAACGGTAATCAACACTTGTTTTCCTAAATATAGTAAAAGCGATGGCATAAAACCTATTCTAAGGGCAGATGTGAAAGAGAAACTAAGCTTCTCGAAGTCATCTTCATAGTCCTCATACTGATAATCAACACTTGTTTTAAAGAGTGAAAACGGTAAGCATTCAAGAGAAAGTTTAGACCTATCAAATGTTGGAAGAAAAAACTCTTATTCAAGATGCATTCATTGTCTTCTTTCATTCATTCATTAACATCAAATCAAATCAAAATACTGAAGCATGAAATAACTCAAAAGCATTTAAAACTATCTTAATGGCAGTCCTAATACACACATTGAGTTCTCATTCGAGAATCCATTCACAATGATGAGAAAGTATTGAAAACATTAAGCATATAACTGAACCATGAAATTCATTTACCCTCTGACAGATAAAACTCATCTACAGCAAACAGATCTAAAACATGTACTTAAAAATAACACAAGGAAAGAGTGCACTAGTTGGCAATGGGGGCCCTCCAGCTTCCACAGTACACTTAGGTTAACAAATCTGAAAGGACTCTAGTAGCATTCAAATCACCATAAACATTCAAATGAACAAAAACACAGATCTGATCTTCCAGAGTGCAAATTCTCCGGTTCTTCATTCATCCAAGGTGTCTTACTAGCTTAAACTTAGGTATTTATACAAGAGTTTAAAACCATAAATGCTAAAATGTCTCCTAAATATCTTAAGTAGATCCACAATATCCTAGGAGGGTCGAATACTTCCTCTAGACCTCCTCTGAAACATGATTCAAAATCCCACAAAATCAAAATTGTCCAAGATTTAATGCTAAAACAAGGCAATTTCTGCTAAAGTGTACATTTGACAGTTATTGGGCATCTAACGATCTGATTCGAATCAATAGCTTATTCACCATCCTTGTACATCTTGGAACATGACCCAAGTGTTGGATTTCACCCAAGTGTCCTGCAAATATACAAACCACAGAGCTTTTAAGGGATTTGGTCAAATCTTGTAATTTACACGCACAAATTTTCAATTTTAATGCAAAATTTAGAAAATTCAATTCAGAAGTTAAAGGATGACAAATATACATTGGATAGGGAAAATTCAATTCTGAAGTTAAAGGATGACAAATATACCTTGGATAGGCTGTTTTATGGGAAATGTGGAATAAAATGAAGGAAAAATGGGAAAATAAAGAGGCAAAAGTATGGTTTATGGAAGCACAAAAATGGACTCAACAGGGATCATGTAAAAGAGGCTAGAGATTTTGATGTTGTTGGCATTTAAAGTGTTGTTTTGGAAAATTAAGCCAAACTTCGTCACTCACTTGGAATGAAGAGGGGACCCTATATTGATCTTTCTAGAGTTTATACTTATGTTGTAGGTTTACAAGAGCACATTGCACCTAAGTGTGTATCTTAGCCAATGTGTCATGCAATTATATGACATTTTGTTGTTCCTTTCATTGCTTAGTAAAATTGGCAAGGGGTGGAAGAACCAAGGTCTCATAGGGCACAACATTTTGAAAACCATAGAAAACCTTAAGAGGTGAATAACTCGTGGAGCTATGGCATGCCCGATTATATCTGTGCTAGAATATGTTCATATAATTATCCCATTATTTATGTGTATGATAGAACATGAAAATAAAATGAATAAGGTTGTGATATACCACCTCTATCTAGTCATTCATCTAAGGATGAAAGCTGGTTGAAAATTGGAGTTTGCAGCCCAATAAATGTATAGTGTTTTCCAGAAATGGCTAACGAACCTAAAGTATGGATCATATATAATAGAGAGAGGGATGCCAAGTATGGGTCTCTCTCTCTATATGTGTGTGTGTGTGTGTGTGTGTCACATTTCAACTCCATGTTGAGAAGAGAGTTAATTACGTATATCCCTCAAACTGAGCAACACACCATTGAAATATTTTAAACATAAGAATTTTTTTACTTTCAATTGCTATATATATATATATATATATATATATAAAKTTGATATTRAAATATTTTAATTAMCATAGACATTGTATTTTATTTATGGCCATGTGCCAACTCCATATTAAGCATTTAATAAGTTACACATCTCCCTCATACTCAGAAGTAGAAAGCACATATGGATGAAATAATCTCTCTCTCTCTCTCTCTCTCTCTCTCTCTCTCTCTCTCTCTCTCTACACACACACACATATATATATAGAGAGAGAGTTGATATAAAATTATTTTACTTAAGGTGGACATTGAAATATTTTATTTATGGCTTACATTGTTTTGTTATTAATACTTTTTTTAAATGCCATGTGTCAACTCCATGTTGATAATGAAAGCAGTTACACATCTTCCTCATACTAGGTTGTAGAAAGCATCTTTCAATGCAAAAATGGATGGGGATATTGTTTTGTAGTGAGTTATTTAGTATAGGGAAAGAAAACAACCATTTTAGAAAAATGACACACAATGAAAAATATGATATTATGATGGCGAGTGGTCATAGGAAGGCCACTAAGAAAATAAATATAGATGGATTCCCATAGGCATGTAGGAATGGGAAATGGCAAGAAAAGTCACATCTTATGGTTGGTAGGTTTTGAGGTACTATAAAGAGTTCAACACCATATGAAGGAACTAACTTGCTTCTTCATGGTGGGCCGAAAGAAATATCATTGTAAGTGATGCAAAGTTTTATCGATGCCAAAGTGGCCCCCATAATAAGATGCATGGGCCTCCTTCATGAGAAGAAGTCTATCATCATTAACTAACAAACACATATGTTGCAATTTACATAACCAACTATCTTTGATGTGGAAATATAAACAACGTGTTTGATTTACCTATGTTCGGTACTAGAATGTGTGCAATATGGGATGAAAATATAGTTCTGAAGAGGATTGCTACTTCCAGTGATCATACATAGGAACCTTGATGTTGAGGATTTAAAGTGTGCAAACTACAGGGTGATTGAGAAAATCAATTGTTTGGTTGGTTCCTCCCTTATTGTATTTTATTACCAAATGAAATTGTTGAATGTAATATGCCCATTTGATGTGTTGATTCTCTTGTAGTTTTGTTTGTGTGTTCAAGAATATCAAAGGATGATGAACAATGAGTAAAATTGTCTCCTTACCCAACACATAATCATGACATTGTTTGAGAGCTTGGACTAAGTCACATAATTCTTTGTTGTAGGCACTATATCAAAGGTTAACATAAGACAAACTTTCAAAATGATAAGCAATTGACTACCCATATTGTTTGAGGATAATCCCAATAGCATAGTGGGAGAAATTTGACTCTATCGCAAAAGGTTGTTGTAGGTTTGGTAAATGAAGAATGGGAGTAGAACAAAATACTTGTTTTAGATGCTTAAAAGTTGAATAAGCTTGTGTAGTCCAAGCAAATTGTGGCTCGTTGGAAAGATTATGCAGAGGGTGTGTTTTATCTAAGAAATTAGGTATAAACTTTAGGTAGAAACTGACTCTGCCCAAGAAACATTTGAGGTTTGTGGTAGATCAAGGCATGGTCCAATCCCAAGAGATTTATCATTGGATGGATCAATCTAAATATCAGTGTGGGATATAATAAATCCCAAATAATGAACAATAGTTTGCCCAAATGAAGTTTTTTTTCATTTTCACCTGCAACTTGTGAGTACATAACAAATCTAGAATGGTGCGAACATGGTGGAGGTGACCATCCCAAGTTTTGTTGAATATCAATATGCCATCAATGTAAATGATAACACAATGTCCCAAATGTAGCGTGGATATATCATTGATGAGCCTCATAAACAATGTTGGAGCATTGGTGAGACTAGATAGCATAGCCATCTATTCGAAAAGAAAAAATTTAGTTTTGAAAGTGATCTTTCAAGTGTCATTAGTATTCTATGGACCTAATGATAAAATTCTTGGACGTCTATCTTAGTAAAATATTGAGCCCTTGCCAAATGATCCAGTAGATCCTCAATCATTGGTAGATGATACCTAATCTTCATTTTGATTTTGTTAAGAGCCCTATAATTTGTCACCAAGCAACATTTTTTTTTTCTGCTTCTTGGTAATAATGAAGGTAGGAGATCCATGTGAGGAAGAGATCAATTGAATGCACCCTACCTTAAGGAGTTGCTTTAGTTTTTTCTGTATTTCTTCACTTTTATCATGTGATAAACTATACTTAGGTGCATTGGGCCGTGACCCCCCTAGGAATCAAATCAATAATATGTTCAATCTCGTGTTGTGGTGGAAAACCTTCAGGCTCCTCAAACACATCTTGATAATCATATAACAAAGTATGAAGGAATGCAAGGACCTATTTTTATGCAACATTTTATTTGATCAAACACACCACACATAAATGGAGGAATTTATTATGATGTATCGAATTGGTTGTTGCATGACCAACAAGGAGTTACTGGATTGTGTTAGTATTAGCTGTAAAATTGAACCCCTTATTACCCCGGAATAAAGTATATTGATCCAAACCTACATCATAAATGGATTTGCGATTTTATTGTTAATGACAACCCAATATGAGAGTAACACAATCCAATGGGGTAACATCACATTCCACAATATCTTGAAAATGAGACATATAAAATGTGACCAAGCAACGATGATTAACCAAGGAATGATTTTTGTTATTGGTGACCCAACCCAAATGGTATGGGTGAGGATGGGGAGTGGTGGGGAGATTTAGTTCCAAGACCATAGAGGCTACAATCAAATGTGTTTGACTACCATTATTGAGGATGAAATGGGTTCTTAATCTGTGAATTATGGGTAAAATAGGATTCTTGATTAGTTGGGGTATAATGGTGGGTAATAAGGACTAGGTTTGTATCTAGGGTGTCAGTGTTTGAGACTTTGATGATCTTTAGGTGATTCATAGAGGTTGAGTGTAAAATAGATGTGTCTTGTTGTTTAGAAAATAGTGCCTTGGGAGGATCTTGATGATGAAACAAATGACACTCAAATAAATGTGTATTGGATCTATGAGAAGAGAAATAATATAGTTTATAGGGTGTAGGAGAAACTAGGCAGTGGAGGAGAGCAAATTGCAAGCACAAGAGTTGAATGAGAAGGGTTATGTGGACTCAAAGAAGTAGAGCATGAATGAGGAGAGAATGCAAGGCACTTCCCTAAATTGTGTTATATTGTAAGAACTATTTCAAAGGCTTGATTGTGGTTCTCACAGTTAAACATTTTAACCTCGGTGTGTAAATCAATAAACAAAATAGTAATACAATTTATACATAGAACATGTTATGGATCTATGATAGATAACTATATTTGGATCTTAGTGAATTGAGATTTATAATATTGAACAAACTGATTTGAGAACTGGAAAATATGATGCCATTGTGCTCATAAACAATTATTATGCTTTTGAGGGTAAAACCACTATTGCAATGCCTCACAAAACTATGTATGGTTGTAAGGTTCTAATTCAGAGGTGTCTCCCCCAACTCCACAAAAATGATGGAATGATCATAGAGATTCTTCCACCACTCCATCATTATTCATACATATGTGGTGCTACTCATTCCAGTTTGTTAGTGTTTGTCATTGTAGGCCAAGAGTTAAAATACATGGATAGATTGGGAATCCAAGCATCAATATGTTCACTATCCATGTTGTTGGAATACCTAGGTAAGGTAAT
This sequence comes from Picea sitchensis, assembly GCA_010110895.2. NCBI lineage: Eukaryota > Viridiplantae > Streptophyta > Pinopsida > Pinales > Pinaceae > Picea > Picea sitchensis. The sequence goes on from SNQJ01S0135480.1 coordinate 23,084, forward strand.
ATTTGGATCTAATTATAGAGATGATAGCGCATTTGATGAGGGCCCCTTTAGCTAGGTCAGGGTTTTCATTACTATTTGGAAAGGGTTAATAGAAATTTTGAGGGGTTGAGGTGAATAAACTTCTAAGCTAGATTCAAAGGTTAGTTTATTGTTGTTGGGTTCCATGTAGTAGATCTATTGAAAATCAAGTTGTTGAAGTATACCACAAATTTAATTACCCAACACATTAATTTTGGAGTTTGAAAAAAACAATCCTTTGAATTTGACTATAGATATTAAATCAAAATTCCAGAAGTGGAGGAGCAGGCCTCCAAAAACTTAGTGTTTCCAAGAACAATGATATACCAAGGAGAAATCATCGTGATAGTTGTATATCAAGGTTCAAGAATCGTAGAGATTTGAGCGATTGAGGAGAAAACCTCTTGATAGGTGTAGGTCAATCTACATGAACGTTAGGCCCTAATACAAATTGATATGGTTGGCATAGAAAGAAAACATATACACTCTCTATAAAACATCAGTGTGAGAAACCTTTTTGGACCAAAAACAACAACTCTCATAAGCTCTTGGTTTCTCATTATATTTATATCAAAATTATTCGATCAAATTTTATCGAAGCAAACAAACTAAGAGCCTTTATTTAATTTTTGGGCCCTCCAATACTTTCCAGCAAGTAAAATACTAAATGATAGAAATGATAATAACAAAAAAGGACACCTACATTGATATCAAATGATTGCACAACTTCTTAGGTCATATCAATTCTTGTTACATAAATAGTGAACTTCAAAGTATTTTAGTAGTGTGATGAATTCGTAAGATTATTAATGAGTTGGTTACTTTGTGGTATTCTTCTCCAACTACATCTTCCATCTATAGTCAAATTTCCATCCACAACCTCCAATATTTATCCTAGTGTCCTACATCATGGTGTTGCATAGGAGTCATGTCTTCACCTTGGTTAGGAGAGAAATTTAGGTCAAAGAAGTTGTGTAGTTACCAAATGGCTTCTCTAGTTTTGGCCATGAAAAGAAAAGAACCATTGCACAATTGCTCTAGTATTATCACCCTCTTATTTGTTCTTTATTCTTACTCAATCTCTCTAACTAGAACCATGCTTAACATTTACCTTATGTTGTATTGCAATTTTGCAAGTCTTATTATCAATATATGGATATGTCGGCATTCAGGAAAAGTGCAATATAAATGAGTCCAATTTCCTAGTAGCCTCTTGTTACCTCCTTAAATCCTATTACAAAAATAGTTAACACCAAAGTATTTAAGCACTTTGATGAATATTTTATGTAATGTTTGATATTATTGCTTCACTGTAATTAGATGGGTTGTAATTAGATGGATTCTGAGCAACCTACACAATGATGTTACTAGAAGTTCTCTCTATTTATAGAGGGATACGACATAATGATTCATAAGCTTCAATTAAACTATTTCTGCATAATGAATTTGGGGATACAAAATTTTATTAAAATTTATAAAAAAAAGCTTCATATTCTAAAACTTTGGCAAAAAAACATATCAATTCGGTATCAAACCAAATATTACAAGAAGATGGTGAGAGTCTTACATTAATTCCTACGTTCAACCTACTCCATTCATCTACAACAAGGAAAAAAATAGGGATGAAGAACCTAGCTCTAACCTGCCCCTTTTAAACTTGACTAAAGTGGTTTCCAACACAAGAGATGGTTAGCATGGAAAATAATGCTAACAAGATTGGCATAGTTGCACATTAACAAATTAGTAAGTTGGAAAATAATAGAGAGAAATAGACTTGAGTTGCCTCCATCATCATGGCATGATTTTCTCATAGAGGACCACACATCACCTTAAGAAGAGGAGGAGTTAACATCCTTTCCAAACATTTCCTTTACTCTTTCACACATTTAGCTTACTCTTCCATATGTTTTCCAGCTACATCTAGTTCAAGATGACATAATTATGAAAGAGTACAGATGACCATAATCTTCCCACACTTAAAGTTACATGTAATACCAAATCCGTTGAAATTAACAAACATTTTTTGACAAATAATTTGATAGAGGTTTGAAACGAAGTAGAGATGAGTTACTTGTCAATCCAAGTCGAAGTAGAGGCATATATTCGACGATGGTGATAAATTGGCAAAGATGGGCATCAGAATAAGCCTTTGGAGTCGATGAAGGAGAAAATACATGGAGGTAGAACATTGATATTCTATCATAGACATATGTCAAGTTCTGATACACTTTGAACAGACGATAAAGCCTTGGGAGGAACTTCCCCTTAAAAAACCTTTTGTGTAATAATTATATTAATACTTTTTTGTTATTATTTATGTGCCATTAATGACCTTTAATGATAAAACCAACCCTATTAGAAAGATCAACCATAGTCTAAACGTTCTACGAAATGACTCTTCTCCAACGATTTTTTTCCGAGAAAATTTTGCCGAAAATTCGACACGAAATTGTTAGATCCACAAATTAGAGTTATTATTTCTATATACTCTGAGTGTCCCAGGGGTTTTTCAACATGATCAATCCATTTTTGCATTTAGAAATGGATTTTAAACAATAAAATATATTGATTTCGTGTAGATTTATGTCATCATATTCTGGTGAAAAAATTCATTTCGTATAACATTTAGACAACGCCGAAAGATCAGGAAAAAATAAATTGATAGATGACGTTTTACATGCAATTAGTGACGATAGAAGTTTTCGTCATGTCACAGAAAACTGTCATACTTGGTCATGATTTTCAGTGTGTGTTAAATGACAAACGTGATAAAAACATTTCACGGGATTTACGTTCTTCCAAGTCCTTTATATCTAAGGGAATTGGTGGCAGGCTTTGCGTTCTTCCAAGGCCTTGATATTTTAAGCAACCTGTACTAGTGAATCTAGATAGTGTGACAAAAGATTTTGGTTTTAATTTCAGTGCACAGAAAGTGTGAGATTTTTTTACATTTGTCGAAGGGCTTTAACAATGTAATGTTAACTCCCATTTTTATTATTTAAAATGTTGTTTTAATAAATGTGTAAACATTTTTTTATTTATTTTTTGGGCTAGAAGTCGTTACAATAATATATTCATTATGAGTTCAACATGTTATTAAGGGGAATATAATTCGGGTGAGGACAATAACACTCCATCCCACAACCACACAAAATAGATCTAATTGACACACATTATTTTATTTTTTTTAACTGAAACGGGTATGGAATTTATTTAATTGAAAGAAAGGTGGGTCCTTGCCAAGGCAACCCCAGATACAAAACAGATTTCAAGCTGCAACTGCATCAGAATTACAACATATTCAGTGGTTTAGGAAGTAGCTTTCATTGTTTATGATAAGCAATCCTTTCGTAAGAGAGCTGCCTTTGTTCGCCATCGTATCAGCTTCGCAGTTTGACTTTCTTAAAATGTGATAAAACTTGCATGAATTGAAATCTAGAAGGACTCTCTTCAGCCTGTCTAGAATTTGGTTTAGGCTGGCATTGCTAAACTGAGTCTCCATGATTAGGTTTCTTATTATTACCTCTGAGTCTCCGAAAACTTGGACATCTTTCACTCCCTTTTCTCTGGCAAGAAGGCAAGATTTGGTGAGCCCTAACAACTCAGCTTGATTGTTGGATTTCTACCCTAAACCCCAACAGAAGCAGTCTTTTGAAGTCCCATCCGGGGAGTAGATGACCCCCCCAGCCCCTGCTGCACCGGGGTTTCCTTTAGACGCCCCGTCAAAGAAAATTGTTGATAAATTTTTAGTCCTCCACCAAGCCTGGAATTTGTCATCATCATCTCTTATTCTCCATTCCAGTTTGGCTRATTTTGGGGTAGGRAAATGCTTACTCGGWACTGGCACAAGAGGACTTAACCACCTCTTTKCTTCTGGCCGTAACAKGGGGTCCTCTTTATCGTACTGYTGGTGCRCTGCTTCCAATAGGAAAAATTTAGCTTTTGCCGCTACTTGCAACGAAGAATGCCTCTCCTCTTTGAAAATCAACTGGTTACGAGTCAACCACAGCTGCCAGCAAACGTATTTAGGGATCGCTGTCCAAATTTTGTTCCAAAAGGATTTGGAGGGGATGCGCTGAGTATAGATTAGGCTCCAATCAACAAAAAGTTCCGCAACTGAATTCTGCGATGGGATTGTGATCTGAAAATCCTGAAGGACGAGACCCCATACCTCTTTGGAAAAAATGCAGTCCATGAACAAGTGCTAGGCTGACTCTGAATTATTGTTGCATAACGCACATCTGTGCGGCCCCATTATATTCCTTTTTTCCAGATTGTCTCCCGTGAGAAGCTTGTTGTGCATCAAGGTCCAAAAGAAGAAGTTCACTTTTGGGATGGCTGAATGATCCCATACTCTTTTCCATAAGGCCGGTGTTTGGTTGTTGTATCTTGCAGTCTGTAAAGATCTATATCCTCCCGCTGTGGTGTATCTTCCTGACTGACCCCATCCCCATCTGTCTTTCATGGTTCTATCGACGGGGGCAGCTTCCTCGAGAAGCTCTTCTAGTACGGATTGTTGCTGAGATAAGCGGGGTGGGACTCCATGGAAGTCCCAGCCTGCCCAGTCTCCACGTTGATCCCATTTCGAGAGATCGTGAATTTTGTTAACTCCTTCTCTCTCCAGCCAATCTCTGATTTCTGTGATGTCATCATTTTCTGCCAGGGGTTGTCTCCCCATGATGATGTCCTGCAACATTAAGGTGCGTTTGCCATAGCCAGGAATTCTGTACATCAATTTTTTGAAGAAATTGTTGCTTTTGCAGCACAATTTCCAAACCTGTGTGCATTTTACAGGTCTGTCACTTTGGAGATTGTTAAGAGAGTTATTTACCCCATACTTTTCACGCAGAGTGGAGCTCACCGGGTGCTCAGGATCATCAATCAATGTCCACAAGATCTTTCCTCCGAGCGTTAAATTGACAAGAGCAGGGTCCCTGATTTGCAGACCTCCCTCTGTCGTGGGTTTTTTTACCACCTCCCAATTCACCAAGTGGAATTTGTTTTCATTACCCTTCCCTCCCTGCCACAAGAAGTCTCTAAGTAATTTAGAAATCTGCTCCGTAATAGAACGAGGAGCTAAGAGGAACGCTGTTGGTAAATAGGAAGCGCTGATAGAACAAATTTAATAAAAATGACTTTTCCTCCTTTTGTTAGCCAATATGCTCCCAACACAGTGATTTTTGTTTTGATCTTGGATATAATGTCACTCCATAATGTTCTTTTGTTGCCGCCTGAGATGATAGGGAGTCCCAGGTACTTGATCCTGTCCCATTTTTCATGACCTTTGAACCCAAAGATGGCATCTATACCAACAAGTTCTGTCTGACTTAAATTCCATCTATACACCTCGCTTTTGTTCTCGTTAATTAGAGCACCCGATGATCTGCAATAACTCCTGAGGACTGAATCGAAAGCCTTAGCGATTCTGATGGAGGCGCCCCCGATTAGAAGCGAATCATCAGCAAAAAGCGCATGGTTTACAGGTTCAACTCCAGCAGCTGAGGTGAGGCCCGAAATATTGCCAGCGGTCCTTTCAACAATTAGCTTATGACCGAGAGTATCCGCCATGATTATGTACAAGAATGGCGACAGAGGGCATCCCTGTCTGATGCCTCTCTGTGAATGGAAGAATCTGGATGGACGACCATTAATTAAGGGGGCGAACCACAGTTTATCAATGCAAGCCTTGATAATCTGGACGAACTGGGACGAGAAGCCAAATGATAGAAGGACTTTGCACAGGAAAGAGCGATTGACTCTGTCAAACGCGTTCGCCATGTCCAGTTTAATCAACATTCCTTTCTCATTCCGCTGTATGCTTGAATGGATGATCTCCTACATTTGAATTACATTATCCTGTATATGTCTGCCTTCTACAAAACCGCCTTGGAAGTTGGTGATCAATTTTTTGAGCAGCGGTTTGATTCGATTTACTAGGATTTTTGCCAGAATTTTATAAGAAGCGTTGCACAACGATATTGGCCTATACCTTGTGAATGTTTCAGGATTGGAATCTTTTGGAATTAGTGCCAGGTATGTGGATTTGTTTCAACCACCAACCTTCGCCTTTTTCATGCACCCACTAATCATTTTCAATAGGTCGTCTTTTATAATGTGCCAACAGGATTTATAAAAATGTATTGTAAATTTGTCTGGCTCGGGAGCCTTGTCTGCCTCCATAGACCAGATCACGTTTCTGATTTCTTCCTCTGTGGTGGGCTGACAGAGTAAATCATTGTCTTCTGGACTGATGAGAGGCGGGATATTGGAGAGGAGTTCAACGTCTTCTTCATAATTATTTTGACTGTCTTCTCGATATAAGTTTCTAAAATGAGATTCTGCCGCCGCTTTGACTTGATTAAACCCTTTGCAGACTTGGCCGTCATCTGTTTTTATTTCTGCTATGTAATTCCTGGACAATCTAGCTCTGTATTGCCGATGAAAATATGAGGTGTTCCTGTCCCCAGCCTTCAGCCACAAACTTCTGGA
>SNQJ01S0135480.1:32603-51469 GCA_010110895.2 Picea sitchensis
GCCAAGTGGATTGAGGTTGGAAAAGTGAGGGAACTATACCCTCATCTTCAAATAGACTGAAAATAGTCTTTTGGAGGTCCAAAAGCTTTCCAATGGGGAGGTGTGATCCAAGGGATCAAATTTTGTTCAAAAATTCAAAGTGTTCGAAATCACTTCAAATCGAACAAGAACGTAGGCCTCGTCGTTACGAACCCAATGCAACTCGTTTGGGTTCAAACAGACATCGAGAGCGAGATATATCGCGTTCTGTTCAAATTTACAAACAGGCAAAAAAAAGGGTGTTGATTGTACAGTCCGTACGGACGCTGACGTGGCAGGCAGTACGACATGTGGCAGGCATCTATTGAGATAGTTGGCATGTGACATGGCTTGTTGGAAATGAACATGATGGCGACACGTGGCCCAATCAATGGCTGCCACATGTCACATGTTTATTGGATTAAAATCTTTGCATTTGGCAGGAGTCGACCCCATGACCCCCGGGCAGGGTAAAGCCTTGGGAAAGGTCGGCCAACCGGCATGCCCACATGTGTTACTTAACATATATATGCATTGTAATATATTCGAATTTGCAAAAATGTGTATTGGGGCGAAGCCCCGACCCATGGTTATATATATGTATTTCATACGACTGGTGCTACGGGCGGTTAAACCCACCGTAATATATATGTAACCGTTTGGAATGCGTGCAGTTTAACATATAACATGTGACCAATGTGTATGTGTGCGGTTTAACCCTACGGTTTTTTATATGGTTTGAACTTTAGCCCTATTGTGTATTGTGCACAGTCATGTGGTGACCATGTGCCCACGGGCCTTGGTAGTCAACGGTCGACGCGTAACCGTTCGACAGTTTGTATCGGTTGTGCGGTTGCGCTGGTTGCTAAGTTTTTATTCTTTAAAATACGTGTGGGCTAGGTTGAGACAACAAGGGTGCGTTTTGTAGATGCAGAGACAACAAGTTTGAAGGGGGGACTTCCAGGAAGCCTATCTTCTTCAATTTTTGGCCAAACGAGGTGCCGAAAAAGCCCAACTGGGGGTTTTTGGACGTTCTGAAGCCATTGGAGAAATCTATTTGGAATTTTGAGAATTGTAAAGCACATTTTTGAGCAATTTGAGCAAATAATACAAATGATCCATTGGAAGTTGGACCAGGAGATGTAGCCCAAGAGAGGGGTGAACTCCTTTATCATTTGTTGTGTTATGTGTTTTTTGTTTACTGATTTTTCTATTGTTTATATGCATCTTGAATGAGGAAATCCTATTAAAGTTGTGTTGCAAAGTTGATCCATTTGCATTTTAACACATAAAATTAACTTGTAAATATTTTCAAGAATACAAGTCTTCTTCATTTTTAGATCATCGAGAACTAAACTTGGGATCCGGTTCCCCTTATTGCAAGAAGGAAACTTCTCAAGTGCAGATGGGTCTACAGGACCAAGAGTGGAGTGGATGGACAAGTTAGAAGCTACAAATCCAAGATAATTTCCAAAGTCTTTCAACAGGTGCATGACATTTACTATGATGAGACCTTCGATCCAGTAGCGAGGATGGATTCCATACATTTGAAACTTTCCATTGTGGCAACCAAGGGATGGGAAGTCCATCAGATGGATGTGAAGAATGATTTTCTTCATGTAGATCTACATGGAGTATCCCCAAGGATTCATGCAGGATTCATATTTGGTCTATCGACTGAAGAAGTCTCTTTATGGCCTCAAGCAGGTCTCGAGGGCATGGTATTCCAATATGGACTCCTACCTATTGTCACAGAACTTTATACGTTGTAAGTCAGAACCGAATGTTTACATTCTTAGTATGGTTGATTCACTTCTACTCCTAGTTCTGTATGTTGATGATTTGTTGATCATCGATTGCTCTACTTTAGTGATTGTTGCATTCAAGAGGACTTTGCACGATAGTTTCTTGATGATGGACATGGGACCATTACATTTCTTCCTTGGTCTTGAGATCATTCAGGATGCATCAGACATCAAAGTGTCTCAAGCCAAGTATGCACGAGATCTCCTCAATAGATTTCACATGATAGACTGCAAGTCTACCCCGATTCCATTCCTATCAGGAGTCAGACTTGAGGAAGGCAGGGACACTCCACTCATGGAAAACACATTGTACAAAAATCCAATGGGGAGCTTCTTGTATCTCACACATTCTAGAGCATACCTCTCTTATGAAGTTGAAGCAATCTCCAAGTTCATGCAAGAGTCGCATGAGATACATTGGAAGGCTGCAAATTGTATCCTTCAATACGTACATGGCACCATCACCTTTGGTATTCACTATGCAACATACTCTACATTAGACCTCATTGGGTTCACTAATTGTGATTGGGATGGCGATAACATTGATCACAATTCCAAATCTAGTTACTCACTTAGTCTTGGTTTCGGGCCCATCTGTTGGTCGAGCAAGAAGCAGGATGCTATTTCTCTATCTTCATTCGAGGTAGAGTACAAAGGGGTATTTAACATAACCATTCATGATATGTGGCTACAACATTTTCTCACTGATTTGGGAATTCAGTTTCATCATCTGATCGTCATCTAGTGTGACAACTAGAGCATGCTAAAGTTCTGTAGAGATCCAATTCAGAGGAAATGGACGAAGCACATAGAGATCCACATGCGCTACATCTGAGACTTAGTACATGAGGGGATCATCGACATGCAGTTATGTCCTTCAACAAAACATACTACATACGTCTTCACGAAGACCTTCAGTAAGCATAAGTTCTATTTTATGTGCATTCGTCTTGGATTGAAGGACACATTTTCCTAGCAACTGTCAGTTCCTTTTTACATACATTTTACTTTGAGAGGGGGGTTTTCCCATGAGTTTTTCCCTATTTCCACATTTATTTCAATGTATATTTTGTTTTTGAGTACCTAACATGGCCTCGTTGCCAGGACCCATTCTTTATTTTCACCATAGTGATGTTCAGGGGGGTTTTGGAGATACTTCACACAAACCTAGGATTTCTTTTTCCTAAGATTTTCCTTATGTTTATTAGTCATTATTCAGTCTCGTATAGTTTAGGGAGAATATTACTTTTCATGCATTCTAGAAGAATATTCTCTTCAGTTCACACTTCAGTTTGATCAGTTGAGTGGAGTCTTAATGCCACATTGGTTTCATAACCATGCATCATTGGGATCATCACCTGATAATGCATATTTTTCTTGGGATTATCACCAGACTAGTGCATTACTCATGATTCCTTGATCTCCTCCTCACTTCACTATGTTTCAGTCAGTTAACTAAAGACTGAGAGACTAGTTAACTCAGACTATGTGGCAGTTTACTCCTGTAACTGTCGGTGTGTGTCCATATCACTCTAGAACACCACTATGATGCATTGGCTTCTCCTGTGGTGCACATTAGTTGAGTTATACAGAGTATATCATGTGTAAATTATCATTCATTCATTTGGTTAATGCAAATTCTTTCATTCTCACTCTCTCATTTCTATGTTTTCTCCTTTTTCTGCAAACTATGTATGTATTCTTGCTAGCTATATCTTATTTGTGCATGGTCATTCACATTTACAATTGTAGCACTTGAGAATCGTTATCTCAACAATTTAGCTTTAGATATTGAAATTTGTAGTTTGCAATTTAGCATTTAGGGATTGACTCGAATTGTAATTCTAACAAAAGAATAAGAGGATATCTAAGTAATTAAAAAGTAGTTATCAGTATAAATTCTAAAAAAATATTAGGTCATGAAACATAGGAAAAAACAAGAGATATGATAATAGATCTTTTAAGAAAGGTATAATTTTTTTCCTTACATTTATAGGTATGATAAATTAATACAAATCCAAATCCTTCTTTTACAACACCAATTTGATATATCCAAATCCTAAATTTCCTGAGATCATCTCTACTTAATCAATACTTGGGAATGCCCTTAATTAAAAATGAAAACTAGTCATTATCATGGAAAGAAATCATCAATAAATAACATAACATAAAGATGAACCTAAACAATTTGACCTTTCTCTCTATCTTTAATAAGAAAAGTCTTATAAAAAAACCTTTCTTCATAACTCCCATCTATGTCTTTTCAATGCTATTGCTTGAAAACTTCATAAAGGATATTGAAAATATGCAAAAGGATTTGTCATGGGGAGGGATTTGACTAGAAAATTAATGGCCACTACTTGCATGTTGCCCCAAATCAAAAGGAATGGTATGAATAATAAATTAAGGATTGTCAATAAGACCTTTGGTGGGAAAATGATTAGAAAATTTTGATGAGAAAACAACCCTATGGACACAAGTATGGAGAGACAAAAATACAAGTGGAATCAAATGACAAGACCTTTCCAAAATAGAAGAATTCCCATAGTTTAGGTTTAACATATCAAATAACTTAGTAATAGATACAAGGGGAAAACCACGTAGTACACAATTTTGGTTCAACGCACGCACACACACACACACAAGTAGAAAAGTTAAACATTGGTTTCACACATGCCCTTCCTAGGAATAATTATAGATAATAAACTCTTCCCACATCATCAATCATTAAGACAATTGTAGACTAGTGTCCATGTGCTAGTTGATATATTAGAATCATTGTCTATCATATCCATATATGAGATTTAAGAATGTAAGGTTAAATTTTTTAATGATGATGGTTACTTGATGAAAGCGCATTTATGAAAGGACTAAGAATACATGGTAGTAAAAGAGTTGAAATGGATGCTAGCTGAAAGTTTATGTAAGGTACAATATCTATTATAATAGCTTAAAATATAAATATTGTAGAGAATAACAACGGAACAACACAATAGTTGAAACCACAACACCAAAATAATACATTTATTGATAAGAAACAATGTTCACTTGCCTCTTCGAGTGGGCAACCTCCATCAGAGAAACACTCTATTACAATAATTCTCAAGACAAACTTCGTATGCCCTCTAATCCTATTTATACTAAATCTATCTACCCAAAAAAACCATCTAGGGGAAGATCCTTCTAGAAGCAAAAGCTTCTATTAGGTCTTTTTACATTTGACTTATTCTTCCTTATTGTTGAGCCCTATTAATATTGGCCTTTATTAGATGGAAATATATTATTCTACCTATGTGAAGGTTTAGGGAGGTTAGGTCCCTAACATGCCCTCCCCCTTGAATAAAATCATTGTCCTCAAGGCTTTAGATGAGGAAATTGTTGTACAATGGTGGCCGAATCCTAGGTGGCGTCTTCTAGAGTTGTATCTTTCCACTGGACTAACACTTCCTTGATGGTGCAATGACAAATATGACACTCTTGTTGGTCCAAGACTGCTTGTGGTTGCAACCAGATGGAACCTTCTTCATCCAACTCAGGGAGACTAGTTTGATTTTGTCACTTAGTTCCAATCACCTTCTTTAAGCAAGAGACATGGAAAATAGGATGGAGCTTAGAATGACTCGGTGGCACTAATTGGTAGGCCACCAATACCACTCGCTTGAGCACGGTATAAGGACCATAAAATTTGGGAGAAAGTTTCTGACAGTGTTCATCTTTGAGTGAAGTTTTCTTATAAGGTTGGAGTCAAAGAAACACCTAGTCCCCTTCAACAAATTGAAGTTCGGAATGACCTTGATCTGCTTGTTGCTTCATGCGATTATGAGCCATGATCAAATTGCATTTGAGGGGATGAAGAATACCCTCTCAGACTATAATATTTTTATCAACCTCATGAACCTTCGAAACACCTGGAATGTATGAGAGAATTGACAACAAATTTTGGCCATATACTGCTTCAAAAGGAGTCATGCGAGTAGTTGTATGGTAATATGTGTTGTACCACCATTTAACTAGGGGTAACCACTGAGCCCACTGATTTTGCCTCTCAAATGAAAAAAACCTCAAATATGTTTCCAAACACTTGTTGACAACTTTAGTCTGGCCATTCGTCTTGGGGTGATAGGTGCTGTCGAGATGAAATTGGGTGCCCTTTAGATTGAACAATTATTGCCAAAAATTGCTTGTGAAATTGGGATCAATGTCAGAGACAATAGAATGAGGCATCCCTTGAAGCTTGAAGATATTATACATGAATATTTGAGCTACTATGGATGTTGTGAATGGGTGTTGAAGAGCACAAAAATGAGCATATTTGGAAATACGATCGACGACCACCATGATGACAAAATTATTGTCCGATTTAGGTAATCCAACAATGAAATCCATAGAAATATCTCTCCAAATAAAAGGGGGGTCGGAAGCGATTGGAGCGTTCCTAGATCTTTGACTGTTTCTCCCTTGTTGCATTGAAAAACCTCACATTCAACCACAAATGTGTAGGCGTCATGTTTCATACCATCCTAGAAAAAATAACGTTTGACCCGATCATAGGTTTTGGTAAACCCAGAATGCCTAGTTCTGGGGGAAGCATTAATTTAAGAAAGCACCATGGATTTAAGTTGCGATTGTTTGCTTAAATACAAATGGACTTTGTAGTGAATCTCTTCATTGTGCCAAGAGTACCATGGAGAAGATAGAGAATTGTGTTTCAATTTGTGGATGATGGTAGAAATTTTGGGGTCTTGTAGCCATTCTTGGTGAATAGCTTGGAGCTAATCTAGTACAATGAAGGAGAGGGACAAAATGGACCCGTTTTCTTCATACTTATAGGAAATAGAGTCCACAACTACATTTTAATTTCCCTTATTGTAAATGGTCTCATAATCATATCCAAATAGCTTGGACACCCATTTTGTTTGCTCCGGTGATGAAATTCGTTGTTCTAGAAAATACGTGAGACTCTAATGATCAGTTTTAATTTGGAATCATTTTCCCAACAAATAAGGACGTCAAAGATCCACAGCAGGAAAGATATCTAACATTTCCTTTTCATAAATGGATTGTCCCAAATGTCTCTCAAAAAGTTGCTTTCTAGTGAAGGCCAAAGGCCTGCCATCTTGCATGAGGACGACCCTAATTCCTTTCACGGAAGCATCACATTCTAGTACGAAAGTATTTGTGAAGTATGGAAGTACTAAGACAGGAGTCGAGCACATAACATCTTTCAAATCTTGGAAGGAGTGATCATCATTTGGAGTCCAAGTGAAAGCATTCTTTTTAAGGAGAGTAGTGAGAGGAGCTACAATTGTTCCATAATTATGAACAAACTTTCGATAATATCCTATTAAACCCAGAAAAACACACAATATCTTAAGAGTTTTAGGGAAAGGCCAATCTTGCATAGCTTCAATTTTCTTAGGATACACTCGTACACCATACTTACTAACAATATGACCCAGGTACTCCACTTCTGAGGCTCCAAAGTCACATTTAGATTTTTTGAGGAAACGTTGGTGCTTAGAGAGTAAATGGAGAACTTGATCCACATGGGTGAGATGGGATGTCCAAGTTTTATTATAGGTGAGAATATCATCAAAGAAAACTAAGAAAAAATAATGGATAAAATGATGGAAGACATGATTCATAATACTCTGGAAAGTGGAGGGAGCATTACACACACCAAAGGGCATTCCCAAGAACTCATAGTGACCCTCATGAGTTCGAAATGAAGTCTTCAAAATGTCTTGTTCGTTCATAGAGATATGGTGGTAGCCAGAATGTAGATCAAGTTTGGTGAAGTATTGAGCACCACTCAATTCGTCCAAGAGGTCATCAATGATAGGAATGGGGAATTTGTCTTTGATTGTGAGTTCATTTAGGGCGTGAAAATCAGGAAACATGCACCAAGTACAATATTTCCTGAGTACCAATACTACATGGGAAGAATAGGGTTTGATACTATGACGGATAACACCTGATTCTATCAAGTCATGAACAATTTTCTCAATTTCATTCTTCTGAGAAAAGGGTTGATGATAAGGGTGAACATTGGGAGGAAGACTACCTGGTATGAGAGGAATGGAATGATCATGGACTCCAAGGAAAGGGGGAAGTTCTTTGGGAGTGGTAAAAAAAAATTGGTGGCAGGAGAGGATAGATTGGAGGTTGGGATGCACAGAGGGTGTCTCAACAACTTGAATGGAGTGCAGTTGTGAGATAATTCCAGAATGACCCTTTTTAAGAATCTTTTCCATGTGATGGGAACTAATGATATCAGAGGATCCTGTTGTGATTCCTTGGAACTTATATTGTTGTCCCTCTTGTTGGAATTGCACATTTAAGTCTTTAAAATCCATGAGAATGGGGTCAAGAGTGTGTAACCATTAAACACCAAGAATAATGTCACAACCACCCATGTCTATAGAAAACATATGGGATTTCAGGTGATACTGACCAATTTGGAGCCACACATTTTCACAACGTCCGCCACATTTCATGGAACCTCCATTGACAATGATGATCTGAAAAATATTGATGGCACAGATGTAACAATTGACTTCTTGGGCAATGTGGCAATGGATAAAATTATGGGTGCTACCACTATCCACAAGGATGATGAATTTCCTATTTTTAATGTAACCAATTAATTTGAGGGTATAGGGAGCAATGAAGCCAGTGAGGGCATTAAGTGAAATCATTGGTTCAACTTATGGTGGATTAGAGGGTGGGGTCAGATTAGATAGCGGTGGTATCTCATCCATAGGTGAAACAATTTCCTCTTCTTCAGAAACATCCTCAATCATGGCCATAAAAATCTTATGTTCCTTACACTTGTGCCCTGGAAAATATTTGTCATCACAATTATAACAAAAACCCTTGAGTTGGCGTTCAAGAATTTCATCCCTGGTTAATTTTTGAATCTTGAGGGGAGTTACATGAGGGGAAGAATTGGTGGGTTTAGGGAAAGGAGGAAAGGATGGTTTGTGGATCTAGGAGGAGACAATTTTTTGTGCTTTCTTGGCTCGTTGAGTAGTGTCCAACCAAGTATGGGGGCGTGCCATGAGAACATGGGCATGGATTTCATATTTTAGGCCACTGATGAAGCATTCCTTGAAGAAAGAATCTGGCATGCCCTCCATTCTAAAATCCAAGTGCTCAAATGTTGCGATAAAGTCTTCCACTATCCTAGACTGCTTCAACTTGGTCAAACAACCTAAGTGGTGGGTGTCTAAGTCAAAGTATTCATAAATCTCTACAAAAAACTGTGTCCAAGCAACATACCCTTGGCATGCCTTCTTACGTCGTTACCATCATTTCCAATGTTCCAGATCTATATATAGGATACCATAACGAAGCTTGGCTAAATCATAAGTAATGCCATGCAAAGAGAAATAATGTTCCATTTGAGTGACCTGGCCTGTGGGATCCGAGCCATAAAATTTATTCACCTCAATTCTGGGAAGGCGTAGGTCTCGAGGAAGGTGGGTAAAATGAGGACCTTGGTAATAATAAGAGTCATGGTCTTCCTGATAGGATGTTTGTTCAGAAGAGGAAGGGTTCAGGGAACTTCCCATCAATTGGTCAAATGTGGCTTTGATGTCTTTGATGTGGGTACATTGATCCTTCAGGATTTGAATAGAGGAATTGAGTGAGCTAATTTTGGCATTGATATTCTTGATTCCATCCTTGTTTTGGAGGTTTTCAGCAATAAATGCATTGAGTTATTGGGCGTGGGTGGTGGCCATTTGGAAAAATGGTCAAGAAAATGGGATAGGCGGGGAAGTAGGGGGCTGAGAGGGTTGGTTGGGACCAATGATAAGAATGGTTTCAAGTGATAGGTACCACTACAATCAGGGAGAATAGAGGAATCAAATAGGATAGGTCCCAAATAAGGGTGTTGACGAGAGCACTATAATTTGTTTTTACTCCTGCGGAGTTATACTTCGATCTAAAGAATACTGCAATGTTGAAAGGCCCAAATTCTTAATAGGAAAAAAGGTGTAATATTTTCACAACCAGAATGCAGTAGGTAAATTTGCACAAAAATAGATCTTGTATGTTATGTTTCTATTTTCGTCCCAAGGGTTAGGGTATTCAGGGTTTCTACAGACAAGGGTTTTCCCTGTGCTATAGCTCTCTGATATATGTGTAGGGTCCAACAGTAGTACTCAGCCCAATATCTCAGGGAACCAACTAAGGAGGATATACCATGCCCTTATATGTACTAATCGACTACCCATGTACTAGACAATATCTTCCCAGATGTTTCTCTCGGTGGCACTATAGCAGTCGGGCGGCTAATTGGTTTATCTATGGAGGGCTTCAGAATATCTAGGTTTATTTGTATACAAGCGTTGTCTGATGTGCTACCACTCGAAGGGGTACCAACATGGGTTACAAGGGTGGAAAATAATGTGTGCTTAAGTATCACTTGTAGTTCCTTTGTGTATGCTTCCTTGACTGTGGATTTATGTGTGGAATGACAGATCTTTGTAGCTTTAAGACGTTGAAATATGTCTCTACCCTGAAAAAAGTTAACCCACAATTTTCTACCAATGAAAGTGCTATGATACCACTTGTAAGGTACCAAATCTATTATAATAGACGAAAATAGAAATATTGCAGAGAATAACAATAGAACAACACAATAGATGAAACCACAACACCAAAATAATATCTTTATTGATAGGAAACACTATTCACTTTCCTCTTTGAGGGGGAAACTGTTAGAAAAACATGATCATGGAGCAATAAAATAAAACAAATGTGGAAATAAAACACAGAAGATACATAATACAATAGAGACATAGATAAACTTGGTTGACCCAGTGTGGGCTACATCCACCAGAGAAATTTCATGGTCCTTCCTTTATTATTATCCAGCAAATGAAGGGATACAACCTACAACACACCTGATGTAACTTCCTCTTCTTTCTCTCACATTCTCCTCACCCGTAATACAATATTCACAATGATACATACCTGCAATACATTTCTCCCATAAAAGAGGGTTTCCTATTTACTATGAAATTAGAATATACATTTACAAGGAAAAATTCCCTTCGGGGGCTTCGCCCCCGAACCCCCGCAGGAGGGGAAATCCCCCTTGCACTCCCCCACCTGGAAGAGTGTACATTATTTCAAGGTGTAAATACTTCATGGGGTATAAACACGGATGAAAACAAAGGCGTCTGAATCAGGAAGATAATCAGGCTCCACAACTAATAATATCCCACTTGGAGACTTATCTCAACAACTCCATCATTGTTGTATATGTTGGACTATGATCCTTCTTGGACTTGGAAAATTTATCATCTTCACCTTCATGCTTGAATATCAACTTAAACTGAGAAGGAACTCAGTTTATCCCTACCTACTCCCTTTGTTAACATGTTTGCAGGATTCTAGCTAGTGTGTATCTTTTCCAACTTCAATTGTCCATCTTCCAAGACAGATCGTATGAATTGGTACAAGAGTTGTATATGCTTAGTATTTGAATGTAAGGATGAGTTCTTTATGAGATGAATGGCACTCTCATTTTCACAGTACAACCTGCTATTCTCATGCTTCTTTCCCAATTCCTCCATAAACCCCAGTAACCAAATCATTTATTTACTATCCTCTGTAGAAACAACATACTCTACTTTTGTTGTTGAAAGTGCAAAAACCTTTTTCAGTTTCGAAATCCAACTTATTGTTGTTCCACCTATAGTAAAAACATACCCTGTGGTGCTCCTCCTGCTATATTTATCACCTGCCATATTTGAATCCACATATCCATGTAGAATAGTGTTTGAACCTCCAAACATAATGCATGAGTAGTAGTACCTCTCAAATACCTGAGAATCCACTTTACTACATCCAATGTTATTTACCTGGATTGTTCATATACCTTTTGTCAATTCCCACTGCATGTGCAATATATGGTCTTGTGCAAACCATCGCATACATCAAGATGCCAATTGTTGATGAATAAGGGACCTTGGACATATATTTTATCTCCTCATGTGTCTTGGGACACATTTCCTTAGTTAATTTGAAATGGTTGGACAAAAGTGTACTAATTGGTTTTTCATTCTACATTCTAAACCTCTCCAACACCTTCTCTATGTACTCACCCCGAGACAATGCCAATTTGCGATTTTTCCCATCTCTCATTATTCTCATATCAAGAATTTTCTTTGTGGCACCCAAATCCTTCATTGCAAATGAATTAGATAATTTATTCTTGAGCACATTTATATCATGCATATTATACCCTGCAATAAGCATGTCATCTACATACAATATCCAGATAATATAGCTTCCATTTTCTAGCTTTTTAAAATAAACACAGTGATCAGAATGACATCTACTATAACCTTGTTTTGTCATAAACCTGACAAACTTCATATACCACTACCTTGGAGATTTATTTAGGCTATACAATCTCTTCTTCAACTTGCATACCAAAATTTCCTTCCCTTTGACCTCATATCCATGTGGCTTCTACATGTAAATCTCTTCCTCCAAATCCCCATGGAGTAAAGTTTTTTTTACAACCAATTGTTCAAGATGTAAATCTTCTACTGCCACAAGACTTAAAATAGTCCTAATTGAAGTCATTTTAACAATAGGAGAAAATATTTCATCAAAATCTATACCTTTCTTTTGTGCAAACCCATTTACAACAAGTCTAGCCTTGTACCACTTTTTGCCTCCATCTTCTTCCTTAAACTTGTAAACCCATGTATTCTGTAATGCTCTTTTTCCTGCAGGAAATTGAACCAAATCCCAAGTATGGTTATTTACCAGGGAATCCATTTCCTCTTTCATTCCTTCTTCCCACTTCTTTTTAGTGTCTACCTTCATTGCCTCTTCATAACATTCTAGTTCACTAGAATCACTCAGCAATAAATAATACAATGAAGGAGATTATCGTTCAAGGGGTCTACTTAACCTGGTAGATATTTTAACAACACTTGCAGGAGTTTGAGGTACTTGTTTCTCCTATTGTTGTACATTTTTATTTTCTGGTACCTTTGGAATTTCTTTTTCAGTGATCTCATCAAGCACTGTGTATTTTGGTTTTTCTTTTTTCCGTTTCTTTCCCTGGAACTGATCTTTGTACATGACCTTTTCATTGAATATGACATCTCTACTCCTAATGATTTTTTGATTTTCATAATCCCATAAGAGATAACCAAAATCATTAACACTGTATCCAATAAAGGTACACTTCTTGGATTTTTCCTCAAGCTTTATTCTATTGTCTTTATCAATATGGACAAATGCTTCACAACTAAAAGTCTTCAAAAAGGAATAGTTTACCTTTTTACCTGTCCATGCCTCCTCTGTAATTCTACCATCCAAAGAGATTAAAGGCCCTTTGTCTATTAAGTAAACAAAATATATACAACATCTGCCCAGAATTGTAAGGGAAAACGAGCATGCAATCTCATACTCCTTGCATGATCCATGATTGTTATGTTCATGCTTTCTGACACACCATTTTCTTGTGGTGTTCCTGGAATTGTCTTCTCTCTACGAATCCCATGGTATGAACAATAATCATCAAACTCCTTGCTGCAATATTCACCTCCATTTTCTGAACTGAGACACTTCAACCTTTTTCATGTCTCATTCTCAAACAAAGCTTTCCATTTCTTAAAACTATCAAAAACATCATATTTTTTTCGAATGCAATAAACCAAAGTTTTCCTAGTTGGATCATCGCTAAAAGTAACATAATAAATAGAGCCACCAAGAGATGATACATGATCTTGTCCCCATACATATGTATGCATAAACCCTAACCTTTCACTCTCTTTTTTTTTTCCGACTCTGAGAAATCTGAATCTCTTTTGTTTTCCATAAACACAATGCTCACAGAAATCCAAATCAATTTGTTTAATATCTGGAAACAAATTTATTTTGTGAAGTATCTACATTCCCTTCTCACTCATGTGTCCAAGCCTATGACACCACAGTGTTGTATCCACTCCTGTAGAAGCTAAATACATAGAAGAGTCAGTATTACCAGTACATAAATACAATGTACCTACCTTCTCTCCTTTTGCTATCATTAATGATCCTTTGGTGACCTTTCACACCTTATTTGTAAATATGGATACACAACCTTCACTTTCCAACTGCCTTGTTGAAATTAGATTTTTCCTTAGATATGTAACATGTCTTACCTCTTTCACCAACCATTGGTTTCCATTCCTTTGCTTTATTTTTACCTCTCCCATTCCAACAATTTTTCATGGTGCATCATCACCCAAATGAACCTGTCCAAAATCACCTTGAACATAATCTAGAAAATGTTTCTATGGGGTGTGGCATGAAAAACCCACAAATATACTACATGTTTCCTATGGGGTGTGGCATGAAATGAAGCCCCTAAATATACTACCGGAGACTCAAAAATATTATCGAATGAAAAAATCAAAGCATCTTGTAACACATCACCTGTTACATTTGCTTCTTGATTTTTCTCCTGTTGTCCATCTCTTTGTTTCTTTGGAGCTCTACAGTCTTTCTTCAGATGTCGTTTCTTTCCACAATTCCAACACTCTATCTTTCCAAGTCTGGATTTGGATCTACCCTTCCTATAATTCTCGTGGTTCCCTGAGCCCTTTCCTCTATCCTTTTGTCTTCCCCTATTCTCCATGTTTAACGCATTACCTGATGTCTCACTAAGGATAACACTAACAACATCATAAAATTTTAGAGTGTTTGAACCAGATACATAGTTACTTACAGCCATGACCAAGCCATTCCATCTTTCTGATAATGAGCACAAGATTATAATATCCCTGACCTCATCATCAACGTCCACTTTTACATAACTTAGTTGATTAGTAACTATATTAAATTCATTTAAATGATCTGTAACAAACCCACCCTTCTGACATCTTCATATTAAATAATATCTTCATTAGAAAAACCTTATTGGATGTCGATGGTTTTTCATACAATTTAGCCAATGCATCCATCATCTCCTTCGTTGTATTTTCTTTCAAAATATTGAAATCCACTGACGCTGCCAGGCTCAGCCGTATCATTCCTAGTGCCTTTCTATCAAGAACCTCCCATTCCTTGTCCTTCATGGTCGTCGAGTTCTTTTCTATTCCACCTAATGGTAGGAATAGATCTTTCTGATATAAATAATCTTCCATATGCAACTTCCATAACTTGTAGTTTTGGCTATTAAATTTATCGACCCTAAACTTTCCATCTCCTTCCATTGCTCCCACTCAAACCAGGAACCCTCTTTTCCTATGAATTGTCTTTTTCTCTGATACCAGATGTTAGAAAAAAAGGATCGTGGAGCAATAAAATAAAAAAATGCATAAATAAAACAAAAAAGATACACAATACAATAGAGACACAAATATATGTGGTTCACCTAGTGTGGGCTATGTCCACTAGAGAAATTGCCAAGGCCTTCCTTTAATATTATCCAACAACTGAAGGGATACAACCTACAACATGCTCGTTGTAACTTTCTCTTCTTTCTCTTACAATCTCCTCACTTGAAATACAATATTTGCAATGATACATAGCCACAATACATTTCCCTCATAAAAGAGGGTTGCCTTCTAGAGAAAAAAAAACCCTAACATAACTTATACTATCAGATCTTCGACCTTATAATGAACGGTCCAAATTTACTATGAAATTACAATATACATTTACAATGAAATTCTTCCTTCATGGGCTTTGACCCCAAACCCCCGTCGGGGGCCCGCTTGCCCCCAGACCCTACAGGATGGGAAAGCCCCCCCTGCACTCCCCCACATGGAGGAGTGTACATTCTTCCAGGGTGTAAAGTCTTTATGGGATATAAACACGGCTGAAAACAAAGGCCTCTGAATCAGGAAGATAATCATGTTCTACAACCAACACCAACCTCCAGCAGAAAAACACTCATTTACAATAATTCTCAGGACAAACTTCTCATACCTTCTACTCTTGTTTATACTAAATCTATCAATCCAAAAGAACCATCTAGAGGAATATCCTTCCAGAAGTGGAAGCTTCTATTAGGTCTTTGTACATTTGACTTATTCTTCCTTATTGCCAGGCCTTATTAATATCATCTGTTATAACATGGAAATATATTATTCTACCTACATGAGGGGTCAGGGAGGTTAGGTCCCTAACAATTTATACATATACAGTTCAAGTGTACAGGAGGTTAGGCATCTATAAGAGGAGCATGTGATAGAGAAATGCTTAAGAGGCATTGAACTATACAAATATTTCATGAAGCCTTGTTGCATTAGGGAAGTTGATGTGATGCACATGGAAGGTGAATCGTCAAGCACAAGGAGAGGAATACCATTATCACCATTGTGGTCCACAACCCATGAAGGAAATGCATTGCAGACTATTACATTGGTTATGCCTAGGGAGGAAAGTGAAGAGTTAATGCGACAGATGAAAAGTTATATTGGTATCAAGTATCAAAGCCAAGATTTGAACATGATCTAATGGGTTATGGGACCATCATGCTTCCACTATGTTACTCTAATGTTATTTCAATTATATTTAATATATTTAAAATAAACACAAGAAGAATATAAATCTTTCAATTATATAATATAAATGAAACATAAACAAAAAAATGCAATCCAAACAAGCAAGGAAATACATTTTAAACACGTAGATGATTAATATGCAAAGAAATGCAATCAAACATTACATTAATTCATTGCAGAATAAATTAGTGCACCAACCAAGTTATCCTCAAAAGTGGCAAATAGTTCACTCCTTTGGCCAATGGGTTATATGATTGGAAGTCTCCATAATAAGTTCATGGTTAGATTTTGCCATCTTCCATCTCCTTATTTCACCTCTTTTTTCTTTGATTTTCATGAGTTGTATCTGATCTACTGTCACCAAAGGACTATATTGGAAAGATATATATTTAGGCATAAATTCTCTATAGATAATATAATCACCCTGTTTTTTCACTTTTTCAAAAAAGTGACCCATCAAATCCATGTCCCCAATCTAGTATGTGTAATCTCCATCTTGATATCGTTGCACCAAATTGACTTATATTTGTGTGAATCACATCAAATAGCAGGTCACATTCTCTCCATTGCCCCATGGTACAATGACAATAAATACATCACCTATAACCACAATTCAAAATATGAATCAATATATGTTTGTTCAAGCTTGAAAGTTTGAACATTAAGTTGAAGAGGCCAAATAAAAACATCCTCAATCCATAAAGAGCCCATTAATGAAGATACATTCCTTACCTAACAACATCATAAACTCGATCATAATCGAGTGAAACCATGGCCTCTTCAACGTGCATATATTGTAATGTCAAATTTGGATGTGGTCCCTTTGTATTAAGAGGGACATATTTCCATTGTTTCACATATCCATCATTTTCACATTGATCAATTGCAAATCCCTTTGCATCAATGCAAAATCCACAAAAGCATGCAACATACTTTCTCATTTGATCAAAATCTGGACCAGGGGTCAAATTTTAGCTCAAAAATCAACTTTCTCGGAATTGCCTCAAAACAAATGTGAGCGTAGACCTCATCGTTGCGAACCCAATGCAATTCGTTTCGTCTCAAACTGACGTCAGGAGCGAAAGATATAGCGATCTGTTCAGAAAGTCAAACAGGGAAAAAATGAGTGTTGATTGTGCAGTCCGTACAGTCCGTACAGATGCTGACGTGGAAGAGACAGTACGCTGACATGGCTTGACCGTACATGCTGACGTGGCATATGTGATGTGGCAGTTTTTGGTTGGTTGACAGTTGGGCGAATCAAGTTTTGACACGTTGCAATTATTGGGCAAATGGCATGGTGCCACATGGCCCAGTCATGGGCTGCCACGTGGCACCCCTTTATTGGCTAATGGTTTATTGGTTTGTTTTTTAAAATTTTGTGGAGCCGACCAGATTTGAACCGGTGACCTCCCCCTTTGGTAAGTGCTTTAACATAGTCTTCCCTGCCAGTACGCCACACATTGGTTCTTATAATGAATATGGTTTATAAAATATTTAAATTTACGTTATTGTATATTGGCGTGGGGGTTGGGTTGGGGCTTAGCCCCCGCCCGCAGTTATATTGCATTACCATATGACCGATATGTTATGGTGCGTGTTTTGAATGGTTGGCCTGTGGTCGTGTTTATTGATCCATATGACCGGTTAAATTGTGCGCGCGGATTTTTGGTATAACAACGGAGTTAGCCCCCGGTCGCGCACTCCTTTGCATATGACCACCGGTTTATACATAGAGCACGGGGCTTTAAAATGGTTTGAACAGTTTTTAAAATGACCCGACATGTGTCGTTACTTCATTCGTTCGGAAAATGGTTTCTAACCGTTAAGCTCTTCTTTCCATAGCGAGAGGTCCTATGACCTCCATGTGCCCGGTGCTAGGCGGTTAGGGGTTGGCGCACCCTTAACCGTCCTACGATTTGCACTATTGGCATGGTTGCGCCCGGTGCCAGTTTTTTGCACTTAAATAAGCGTGTGTGCTAGGTTCATGGAAGAGGGGTGCATTTTGGCGAACCAGTTTCAACAAGATTGAAGGAGGAAAATGGCAGGAGGCCTAACTTCTTCATCTTTTGGCCGATTGAGGTGCCGTAAAAGCCCAGCTAGGGGTTTTTGGACGTGCTGAATCCATTGGCATTGTTTTCACAGCCATTTGAAGACTCCTTATGTAGGTTTTTCACCATTGAAGTTTCAGCAAGCTCCAGGGAGCTTGAAGCCCTCATTGATGGAGGACATGGTTTGGTGAGCCTATGTTTGTTTTCTGTGATTGAATAATCATTTTTGGCTAATTGTTATGCTCTGAACACATTGTGATAGGTTTCAGAGGCTTTGGAGAACTTTTACAGGTGTTTTTTCCAAAGAGAAGCTCAGAGAATCTTATGGCCACATGTAGAAGAGGTCATGCCCAGATGAGCCATGATCCATTTTCAGAGTTCTATTAGTCATTTTTGGGGTTTTTATGTGTTCTGATCTCAATGGTACAGTCTGTTTTTCCATTGGAGTTGAGAAGCAGCTTGTA
>SNQJ01S0135483.1:0-25173 GCA_010110895.2 Picea sitchensis
ATATCCAATAATGTAACATAAATGTATCAGAGATGCAACCATAAACATTGAGATACAACAATACACAATTTTCTATTAATACAAAAGACTGTAAAATACAAAGTGAAAGACTCACTAGAATGGTGGCAACTTATCTCTGAGAAGAGATGTGATGGCTAATCACATCCGTAAGAAGATGATTTTACAATGAGGCTCCAAAGGCCTTTTTATCATAAATAAAATCCAAAACCCTATCCCCGAAAGATGAAAGGCCAACAGTTTTGTGGACCTCGTTTTGGGTAGTTTGGTGTATCAACTTCTCGGGGGCATAACTTTGGCATACGATCTTCGTTTGGGTTGCACGATAGCTCGTTGAAAATGTATCATCGAGGAGATTCATTTATGGGGATCAATCAGAGCCTTCGGCTATCATTGAGAATACCGATCTCGAAAAACCTTCCTTTAGGCCCTAAAAATGGCCCCGGAAGTTAAAAACTGCTAAAAATAGTAAATTACCAAAATTGCCAGAAAACTATTTTGAGCCAGTTGGAAAAGGTGGGTGGCCACCGATATACACCTAGATCACTATGCCTATCCTATGGGGTATTTAAACCACCTTCTACTTACTACAAGCATTGAGTTATGTGCCTACCTTAACCCCATACATGAAGCCAAGATACAAAACCTTGATTGTTGTTTAACCTCAACCTTAAGAGGAAAATAACATCAACCCGTTATCTCCAAATGATTAAAAAATGAAGTTAATATGATCTATATTGGATCATTATATTATTTTTCATATATATCGATGCTTTAAGAGTGGAAAAAATTGGAGGAATTAGCTTGTAGGGTCATTTAACAACATGTCTCGGTTTGGAAAATTGGGGTTTGAAACCTTTCATAGCTATTTTGAGGTATAAAACGACATTTTTTGGGGTCAAAAGTTTCCTAACTTTAGCTCAGACTCCTTGACACTATTCTACACATAGATACCTTTTCAACAGTGCAAAAATCACATCAATCAGAGCTCGTATGGAAAAATTATGCCTCCTGCAAGTTGACCTACCGTGTTGACCACCATGGTACGAGTGGATGCAAAATCCACCCCCATTACTCATGCATATGGGGATAACCATGCATTGAATTTCAAGAATATTCTAGAAGGTCCAAAACCTTATCACAATTGAGAGTTGAGGAAGTCAAAACCCTACCCCTAGATGGCTATCGAACAATGTTAAATACCAGGCTGCTAGGAGCAGAATGTGTTCCGTTCCTTAGCATTGTATTTTGTCCATAGTTGAGAAGAGAACCTAGGAGTGGTATATTGAGTGCATAATAGAGGAGGGGAGATTATGTAGTAGATATATATGCCACATTGTCAAAGGCAACTTCATATATAATGCCTCTTTCTTTGTACTTGCATTTCAAGAAAAGAGAGCATAACAACCTCACCTTATTGATGGGTTTTCTCCTGTATTGGGTTTCCCAGGTTACATCTTATGCTTATTTGTGGATGGTGTGTGAGTATTTATTTATGTTCTCTATTTTTTACATTTAATATATTTCATACATTTTAAGTAGAAAACCAGTAATTAAAGAATCTGAGATCTAAAGGAAATTAACCTCCATGGTAATGAATTCAAAATTTTATTAGATTTGTTGTGATGAATTATCCAATGGAATATCCATGACATTTTATGGATCACAAACATTTATTTAATGATACTAAAAGAAACATATCATTCATCATCTTCATAACAAAAATGTTTCCTATGCTTACCCTCTCCCTTTTCGATTTTTCTCCTCTCCCAATTCAACATCTCCCTCCATTTAATTTTCTTTCCCTTTAATCTCTTCTTTTGTCCTCTTCTCATGATTTTTTCTTTCTCTCCACGATTCTTGATTCAACCCTTTGTTTTCGCCTCTCTTTCTCCTTAGTCTTTATTTCTCTACACATTATTCATTATCGTACATGTTTCTCTTGTCGTTTTCCTCATAATTTTTTTTCAATTTATTTATTATAAATTTTCATTGTAATAAAAAGAATGAACATCATACACAAGCCAATTCAAAATTCCAATCATTATACATTTGTTATAGTCTAAATGTTTTATGAATTTATTTATTTTTTACCGCTCAAAATAATGGGAAGGGAAATCAACATTTCTTATATAAAATCCAACAAGAATCATTTTGGATTGATGGAATGGTAAATGCTAATTTTTAACATTGCAAAATTAAATTGCAATAGCGGTATTTTAGGGTGCTAAATCCATTTTTGCATTAAAAAAATTATTTCAACAATCCAAAATTACACTTTTAACAAAGATGTTTTGGTAAGATTACAAGAAAAAAGTCAAAATCTTAGAATGTTTAACCTTATATTATTTTCGTTTAATTTAATGGGTTTTATATTTTTTGATCTCAATCTTACTTTGACATAAAGATAATTTGTTTCAATTCTATTTTTTAAAACATTTATTTATTTATTTTATAATTAAAATTTTATGTCTATAATTTTTTTTATATTAATTCCTTCTCAACAAGAGGTTCAACTATAATTGGGGATATTTTTTTATCTCATGTATGTGATTAAGGCTAAATGGTACTGGAAAGCACATAACCCCATTGGAAGTGTCTTTGGCGATGACCAAAAGGGATATTGGCTTTCCTATGGATGTTATCTAGGCTGAAACCACCTTATGATTTTGGAGTAAGACCTAAAATTGTTTCTATTGGCTAAGAGATCGTCTTCGTCAAATGGAAGAGAATTGGTTAATGGCCCAAGACTTAGAGGCATCTAGTAGAAATGAAAGTCTACCCTCTTACAGACCATTAGCAAATCATTTCAAGTAGCATAGTTTTTCTTGAATGACAATGACGAGTCATCTTGTATTTTTGAATAGAAACCAATGATGATTGTCCTGACCACTAAATTATGATACAGTTTTGTCACTTTCTAATATAATAATAATATTTTTTTTTTATTAACAACCTCATAATTTTAATTAAAAAAATCTCACTATTTTAATTCACAATTATTTATGCTAGAAAGGTTTCTGGATAAAAACTGTGTACACATCATGTTGGAGTTACTTCACACACACCTAGTATTTATTTTTCCTAAGGTTTTTCCTTGTTTATTAGTCATAATTAGTCATTATCCAGTCTCCTATATTTTAGGGGAGAATATTCCACCTGGAGAATATTCTCTTTCAGTTGACACTTCAGTTTGACTAGTTGAGTTGAGTTTAGATGCTACATTGGTTTTTTCACCATGCAACATTGGGATCATCACCATGATAATTTGACCTTTCCTTGGTATCATCACGAGACTGGTGCATTACCCTTGATTCCTTGAGTTAACTCCTCACTACTCTTTGTTCATTCAGTTAATTGAAGACTAGTTGACTAGTTAACTCAACTAGGTGGCAGTTCACTCCCGTAACTGTCTGAGAGACTAGACTAGGTGGGAGTTCACTCCCGTAACTAATGGTGTGTGTCAATATCACTCTATACCACCACTAGTGCACATCAGTTCTCCTCCAGTGCACACTCATTGAGTTACACAAAGTATATCATGTGTAAATTATTCATTATTCACAACGGTTAATGAGAATTATTTCATTCTTTCTTTCCTTCTTCTTCTTTCTCCTTTTCTCTCTGAAAATGTGTGTATCATTGTTTATATAGTTCTATTATGTGCAGGTTCAACACATTTACATGGTATCAGAGCCGACAGACTCCTAAGCAAAAGATACACCAAATGTTTTTTCAGGTACAAAAGATTGAAGACAACGGAAAGGTGGATTTCCAAAAAGAATTCATTCTTACACCTTACAACTATTTTGCATGGAAGGAGAAAATAGCCATACATATCCGAACCAGAGGGTTGTACAGGTTAACCTTGAATATATATACAAAACTAACATCAACCATAGAAAAATCCAAGTACTTAAATCACATAGATGAGGCACTCGGAACAATTTGCAGTCTTATATCTCCCGATCTCCTTTATCACATATCTTCCTGTAAGACTCTCAATGAAACCCGAACCACCTTGGAAGGGATCTTTGGAAAACAAGATGAGATGAGGGGACACATGATAGAGGTGGATCTGGTCACATTGGATCCAAAAAGCTTTGAAAATATCCAAGATTTCTTTACAAAATTCAAGGATTTACTGTCAAAACTCCAAGCTTGCGGGGTTGATAAATTGAAGGAAGACAAACAAACGGTTCTCACCATTCTCTCCAATATTGGTCCTGAATTCTCTATATTCGTACCCACATTCCATTCTGTCAGATTCACCTCCATATCCACCTGGAATATGCTTTCTCTTGAGGACTTTATCAAATCCATGACACAAGAGAAAACCAAGCTTATCAACATGGGCACAATCAAAGGACCAAGGGAGCATGCAATCACTATGCATGATGGAAGCCAAAAATATCAGAAATATAAGATAAATATAAATGGAAATCTCATGCACATCCAAAGAAGGAAGGGTACACAAAACCCTTCAGCGATGCCTCCAGATCCAAAGGGGAAAACAAAAGAAAAGGGGAGAAATACTCGTACTGTCACAAATGATTCCATCCAGAATCTACATGCATGCAAAAAAAATAGATATGATATCTCAAATACTTCAGCAAAACAACCTTGGATATCGCATCCCCGAGGGTGCCAAGAAGAAGAAGCCATAAGATCTGAATTCCAAGAAAGGAAATTCTAGCCATGCCTTGATTGCGATCAACTCTTCTCCCGATGCTTGGATCATAGATTCATGATCATCACATCACATGGATGCCTCAAAATAAGTATATTATTATTTGGATGCATGCAAAGGTACTCCTATTATGATGGGGGGCAAATCTTCTGGCGAAGTCACCGGAAAAGGAAGGATTGAACTCACCAATGGAAGCTTCGAGAATGTGTTTCACATTCCCAAATTTTTTGTCAACCTTCTCTCCATGTATCAGATGACAAATTCCAGCACCGAAAATAAATTCACATTCACACCAAATTTCGTGGACATCTACGACATGCAAACCAACTCCAGGGTTGCTACCAGTGAGGTAAATCATCAATCTAGATTGTATACATTTTCTGAATTCCTTGAACCTGATTCTGCTTTACTGCTTACTCATGTTGATGAAAGTAGTAGGATATGACACGGAAGGTTTGGACATTTGAATTTCAGATACATGCAACAACTTAGAAAGAAAAAATTGGTTGATGGTCTACCAGACATCCATTTCTCCAAGGGAGTGTGTGAGGGATGTGTTCTCAGAAAACACCCTCAAGAGAAATTCGACAAAGGAAAGTCTCAGCGAGCTTCCGCACCTTTAGATCTAATCCACAATGACCTTATGGGTAATTTTCCGCATCCATCCATCAACAAAGTGAGGTTTGTTCTCATTTTTGTTGATGGCTTCTCACATTTTACATGGATCTACTTTCTCAGGCAAAAATCTGAGGTCTTTCAACACCTCAAAGATTTCAAAGCCTTGGTTGAGACACAGTCCGGAAAGAAGATCAAAGTCCTCTGAAATGATAATGGGGGAGAGTATGTGAATAATGAGATACAAAATATTTTCCATGAGGCAGGGATTCAGTTGTCTCACACAGTTCCCTATACTCTGAATCAAAACATAGTTGCTGAGTGAAAAACAGATCTCTAAAGGAGATGGCATATTGCATGCAAAGTCACTACCACATAGACTATGGGCCAAAGAACTTAATTGTGAAACATACATCCAAAATAGGTCTCCCCATAGATCTATCAAGGATAAGACCCCCTACGGGCTTGGAGCGGCCTCAAACTGGAAGTGACCCACTTTTGCATTTTTGGTTCACGTGCATGGGCCTAGATTCCCTCTTAAAAGAGGAAGGCACTTGATCCACAGAGCACAAAGGGATATATGCTTATTGATCTTTCCTTGGATTGACTCATCATTGAATGAAGTTTCCAATTCGATGAAAGTGTATCGCATGCACCTAAGCAACCACATGCAGACACCTTCATTCTTCCACATGTCCAAGATGATGAGCATGCACATGCCGACTCCTCTTCAGATGAGAGTTATGATTCATAGGACTTAGATGATTCATATTCAGAGTTAGTACAGTCATATGCAGAGTCAAAGAATCCAGATGCATTTGCAGAGCCAGAGTCAAGGCCCAAGTGGGCACATACTACTCTTTAGGATACATGGGATCTCGTTGGTGATCTGACCGACACTAGGAGGACTCAATCTGATTTTGAGGATCCTCCTGTTGCACTCACTGCCACTGAACCATTTCCCTCCAATCATATTTTCTTGGTTCAGTCTTCAGATCCATAGTCTTATGGCGAGGCAGCTGGAAATCCCTTTTGGGAATCCGCCATGTAGGAGGAGTACAACTCCCTCCTCGAGAACCAGACTTGGGATCCGGTTCCCCTTCCTTCTGAGAGGAAAATTTTCAAATGCAGATGGGTCTACAGGACAAAGAGTGCAGCAGATGGACATATCAACATATATAAAGCCAGGCTTGTCGCCAAAGGCTTTCAACAGGTTCATGGTATTGACTATGATGAGACCTTCACTCCAGTAGCGAAGATGGATTCCATATGATTGGCACTTAACATTGCGGCAGCCAAGGGATGGGAAGTCCATCATATGGGCGTGAAGAATGCATTTGTTCACAGTGATCTCTTTGAGGAGATCTACATGGAGCATCCCCAGGGATTTATGCAGGACTCATATTTGGTCTGTCGACTGAAGAAGTACCTTTATGGCCTCAAGAAGGCTTTGAGGGCATGGTCTGCCAAGATGGACTCCTACCTGCTGTCATAGAACTTTGTACATTGTAAATTAGACCCAAATGTCTACATGCTCAGGACGACTAATTCACTTCTACTTTTAGTTTTGTATGTTGATGATTTGTTGATCACCGGTTTCTTGACTTCATCGATTATTGCAGTCAAGAGGATTCTACATAAAAGGTTTTTGATGACGGACATGGGTCCTCTATACTTCTTCCTTGGACTCGATATCAACCAGGATGCATCAGACATCAAAATGTCTCAGGACAAGTATGCACGAGATCTCCTTGAGAGATTTCACATGAAAGACTGCAAGTCTACTCCGACTCCTTTCCTATCAGGAATCAAACTTGATGATGGAGGGGAGACTCCACTGGTTGACAACACACTATATAGACAACTAGTGGGGAGCTTGTTGTATCTCACACACTCTAGACCAAACCTCTAATATGAAGTTGCTGTAGTTTCTAGGTTCATGCAGGACCCGCATGAGCTACATTGGAAAGATGCAAAGAATATAGTCATTATTAGTCATTAATTATTCATTATCCAGTCTCCTATATTTTAGGGGAGATTATTCCACCTGGAGAATATTCTCTTTCAGTTGACACTTCAGTTTGACTAGTTGATTTGAGTTTAGATGTTGCATTGGTTTTGTCACCATGCAACATTCGGATCATCACCATGCTAATTTGACCTTGCCTTGGTATCTTCACCAGACTGGCGCATTAAAATTGATTCCCTGCGTTAACTCCTCACTAATCTCTATTCAGTCAGTTAGTTGAAGATTAGTTGGCTAGTTAAATCAACTAGGTGGCAGTTCACTCCTGTAATTGCCTGAGAGACTAGACTAGGTGGGAGTTCACTCCCGTAACTGCTGGTGTATGTCCAGATCACTATAGATTAACACTATGGTGCATTTGTTCTCCTTTAGTGTGCACTCATTGAGTTATACATAGAATGAAAGAATGATAATTCTTCAATTCTTTCTCTTCTTCTTCTTCTTTCTCCTTTTCTCTCTGCAAATGTGTGTATCATTGTTTATCTAGATTTATTTTGTGCAGGTTCAACACATTTACACATCCAACATTTCGATAGGAAACTCCACCCATCATCAGGGGAAAATAAAGCTATTATGTTGGATAAGAGTTTTGAGGTTTGAATTTGTAGGGGAATATTGGTAAGTTACCATTGAAGAGAGGAAATAGGACACTACAAGGATAACACCTTCTTGCGGAGGTTTTTACAGAACCTCCTCGAAAAAATCTTCCCTTAGCTGTTTATAGAAGAGGTTGTTAGCAGAGGTGGGTGGTTGAAGGTTTTCGCGGAGGTTTTTTTGGTGCACCTTTATGACATGCACATACCAGTGCGCATATAAATACTACCGCACTGATGCTTAAATATTCAAACGCCCTGTCACTGTTCATAACGGAGGAGGTTCGTCGAAGGTTTTTGCAGAGGATTTTTTTTATCGGTGCTCCTTTAAGAATGTACACATCGATGCATTAATGAACATTAATGCTCTGGTGTGTCCATGTTCCATTAGTACCACCATAATTTATAATAAAATTACATGCATCGAATAAATCACACTGGTTTTTTTGAACAATACACATTGGTGTGCCTAAATGTCTAATGTTTCACCGTGATAGGGTAAATAAAAAAACATTACCAAACCAATTTTCATTGTTATAGTGCATCTTGTGCTTTCAAACTCTCAAGGAAGCACTGGTGCTCAACTTTTTTTTTGGTGCGTCTTTATGTCACACACGCACCAGTGGACATCTAAACACTACCACACCAGTGCTTAAATGTTCAAATGCCTCGTCACTGTTCATGGTGGAGGCAGGTCGCTAGAGGTTTTTGTGGAGGATTTTTTTATCGGTGCGCCTTTAAGGAATATATGCATCAACATGTTAATGAAAAATAATGCCCTGGTGCGTCCATGTTCCAATAACACCTCCATACTTTATAATAAAATTACATGTATTGAATAAATCACACCGGTGTCGTTAAACAACACATAACGGTGCACCTAAATGTCTAACAGTGCACCACGGTAAGGTAAATAAAAAAATTGCAAAACCAATTTTCATTGTTACAATGCATCACGTTCTTTCAAACTCTCAAGTAAGCACCAGTGCCCACCTTTTGTCCTAAGATGCCTCATTTCCGGTGCTTTACATCGACTTGGATAGCTCCATTGTTAGATTCCACACATTTCCAAATTTTGAAAATTACTAGAAATTTTTATTTCCTCTCAAGGGTGCAACCATGTCTCCTCAGGAAAGAACAAAGTAGGAAAATTATTTATTACCTTCCTATTTTCATTTTCATCCAATCAAAATTAAAATTTAGCTTGAAATTTGGCATTTTTTTCAATTTCACGTGGTGCGCCTGAACGGTTCGGCTCACCCCGAAGCAATGTGTACTATGTTAAACACACTGTGAGCACCTCCACCGGTGCGTCCATGTATGTCTGCACCAGTTCCGTTCAAGCCAATAAACCATGGAAAATTACCAAAAAACAAAGTGGTGCGTCCTTTAGAATACCCCAACATAAATTCAAAATGGGCTTATACCCGTACCGACACATTACACTTCATTAACCGCACCACTAGCTCAACAATATATAAAATTTACGCTAGTGGTGCACCAAGTTTAATCAATCGTATCGGGGCATACCCAAAACATAACGCCCCAGAGAGTCAATGTTTAAACTCATCGCCATACTTTATAATAAAATTATATGCACCGAATAAATCGCACTGGTGTGGTTGAATATTACGTACCAATGTGCCTAAATGTCAAAAAGCGCATCAACGTAGGGTAAATTAAAAAAAAATACCAAACCAATTTTCATTGTTACAATGCATCCCATGCTTCCAAACTCCCAAGCAAGCACTGATGCTCACCTTTCTTCCTAAGACGCCCTGTTTCCAGTGCTCTACACTGACTTGAATAGCTCCATTGATGAATACCACACATTTCCAAATTTTGGAAATTACCAAAAAAAATTCATTTCATCTCAACGGTGTAACCATGCTTCCTTAGGACAAAAAAGATCAGGTAAGTTATTTATTACCTTCCTATTTTCATTTTCATCCATTCAAAATTTCAATTTAGTCTAAAATTTGTGATTTTTTTCAATTTCACGCAATGCGCATGAACAATTCGCCTCGCCTCAAAGTTTTGTTTACTGTGTTAAACACAAAGTGAGCACCACCTTCGGTGTGACAAATAAATGTATGCACTGACACCCTTTACTCAATCCCACCATGATGAATTATTAAAAATAAAGTGGTGCATCCTTTGGAACGCCCAAAAACTAGGGCACAACGAGATTCTTCCCGCACCGACACATTTGACTTCATTAACCACACCACTAGCTCAACGATATATAAAATTTAACCTAGAGGTGCACCAATGTTAACCAACAACACCGAGGCGTACCTGAAAAATAACGCCTCGACGCGTCAATGTTCAAACACACTACCATACTTTATAAAAAACATACACGCACCGAATAAATCTCTCCGGTGTCATTTAACATTACGCACTGCTTTACTTAACTCAATCGATGACACTGCTAACATAACGCTTTATAAAATGTAACTTCGTGGTGCAACCATTGTAATACAACGCACCGATAGTGTATAGAGAAAATCACCGAGACATATATTTCCCGATTTTTCACAGGGGGGTGTCTCATTGGACGCCTCATTTCCGGTGCTATATCCTTTACAACGTAGTGCATCCTTTGGAACTCCTCAAAACCAGTTCACAATGGCATTATACCCAAAACGACACATTTCACTTCGTTAACTGCACCACTGGCTCAACGTTATATGGTAATTTAACATAGCGGTGCACCAATTTTAACTAACCACCTTGGTGCATACCTGAAACATAACACCCTAGTATGTCAATGTTCAAACACATCGCCATACTTTATAGAATTCATACACGCAACGAATAAATTGCACTGGTGTCGTTTAACATTACCCACCGATACACTTCACTTAACTAACGACACTGCTAACATATCAATTTATAAAATTCAACATAGCGGTGCAACCATTGTAATACAATTCAACGAAACTATATACAAAAATGCATCGGGACATATATTTTCCAAATTTTCATAGTGGGGTGTCTCATTGGAAGCCTCATTCTCGGTGCTCTATCCTTTACAACGCACCGAGGTACAAAATGTCAGTTCTCCACTATCATGGTCATGCGAGTGCATTAATAATAACATGTCACACTGCTTTAGTTGTGATAATGAATTTTAGCTTAGTGGTTCTCATCATTCCACCAAATGCATCGATGTCGTAAATACAATGTCACTGGTAAACATCATGTCGGTGCTCTGGTAGACATGGCGCACCAGTGCTTTCGATTTAACAAAAAGAGCCGTAGATTTGTGTGCTATAAAATTTAGCGTTGTGGTGCGTCTTTGTTAACGAGATGAACCGATGTTGTTAAAATCACTCCATCAATGCATATAGTCCTATGGGATGAACCTCTTAGTGGTGTTGTTGGTTTGAGTTACCGCACCAACAATGGGGCATATGAATTGTTGGAGGCACACCGATTGATTTTAAAAAAATTGCAAAAAAAATCAATTTGAATTTTTTTAAATACATATCATTTATATATGTATTTTTTTTCTAATTTCAATTTATTTTATCTTTATATATGTGCCTAACAATATTTGTATGTGAATCAGATATGACAACAACGAGAGAAGGAAGAGGCAGGGCAACGACAGGTCGAGATGTACGCATTTGTGCATGAGTGGGAGGCCATGGAGAGGGATAGGGAGGCTTACCCTTGCCCTATTTTACATCATCCACATGAACTTTTCATGGATATTGGCCTCCTAAAGTTTTATCAGGAGGGAATATCCCTTAGGGAGGAATCTGCATTGTTACGGTAATTTAACCATCACCGGGATCATGCGAGACAAGGGTTCAAGGTCAGTCCCATTATGTGGTATCATCCCACATAGGAGGATGACTATTTCATCATTGGGTTGTCTAGGAGGGGGGTGTATTTGTCCCGTTTCCTTGCACTATCTCCCGGTGTTGTAGGAGAGACTCAACTAACATATGTGCAGAGATATGTCAGTTTGGATATTCCTTCGGCTTCATAGTTCCAGGTTAAAGGTGGTAAGTTGTGGATAAGTGCATTTGAGAGAGAGGACATTAGGTCCCTGTGTTATATGATCCCATCACTATCACAATATAGCTCTGATGGGAAACACATTGGTTTCTCTATGTTGTATTATGTAGATAGTTTGTTGCGGGAGCCCTGATTGATTAGGTGGGAAGATTTTTTTTTTAGACAGTTCTTTCGTGCATCAGATCGTTGTCACTTTATTTTGTCTGGGATGATATTCTTCCCATTCGTGTTTAAGTTGTATACACTCTTTTTTGAGAGGGTTCATGCC
This sequence comes from Picea sitchensis, assembly GCA_010110895.2. NCBI lineage: Eukaryota > Viridiplantae > Streptophyta > Pinopsida > Pinales > Pinaceae > Picea > Picea sitchensis. Next base: position 12,243 of record SNQJ01S0135483.1, read on the forward strand.
ACTTAGCTAGGGGTACCCCACTTTCTTGCTAGGCCTATGTTTGATGTGTGTATGTGCATGTGGGGGTAGTTGATTCCCAAGAGGGGCCAATTTGAGTATCTCATTACTTTGGTGGGAAGGGAGGTAATTGATTTATTGTCTAGTGAGGATGATAATGTCCTTGATATTGTAGAGTACTCGTATGCAAGGATATATTAGAGAGGATGTACAAACATCTGATTTACAACAGAGGAGCCAACATATGAGAGAGGTAATATTATTGTTTTTTTTTTATAAATCTATTTGCATATTTTTATGTCTTATTTAATGCAGATGTAATTTATAGTAACATTTTTTTTCAATTATCTTATAATTATTATTTATTGTTTTGAAAATATTGGAATATATGTTGGGGATGCACCTCCCCAATATGAGGATGAGGTGATGGAGGAGGTAGAGGAGAATCCTCCAGTAGTACAGATATCCCACATTCCATGAAGGAAGGATATGGGAGTTCAACTAGAGGTGGAAGATGAGCTATGTTGTGTCATGACTAGAGACAGAGTGGTACATGTACCCCCTAGAGAAATATTATGGATAGAGGAGATCTCTATTACATGGAGACGTCTGCCTCATGACATGATGATGTTGATGCATCATATTATTGGTTTCTTCAACCTCATCCATACACTGAGGGATAGTGCTCATGATCACACTACATCTAGCTCATCAATAGATCCATTTACATCCTCTACTCCACCACATGGTCCTCCTCCTCCTCCCGATTCTCCTCCACATGAGTCAACTGCAACATATACCGATCATCCATACATTATGATCCTCCTCCTCCTCCTCATGTTTCCTCTCCACATGTGTCTAAACCTGTATCCATGTTCGATCGTCCTTTTCCCCCTCCTACCCCTCTTCCTCCACTTATGTCACCATTCGTCGATCATTCTCTTTCTCCTAGTCTGCATGTGTCATCATCCACCAATCCCCCTCTTCCTCCACATGTGTCACAAGATTATGATTCTTTGGACATTGTAATCACATCAAGTACCATTAATGCACATATTCATGATATTGATATAGAGACACTTGATAGTGCAATTATGCTAACATTTTTTTATTAGATAGTTGTTCTTGATAGAGGCTCTAACTCTAGTAGCAGAGACACTGATTCACCTGGCTCTGGTGGTGGACCTAGCTAGTGGTGGTACTAATTGACATTTATACTAATTGTTTTATGTTTGACCAGAGATATATATATGAAATGCTTATTGCATATTTTGTTTCGATGTATGTTTGACATGTATATCGCTCATGTATAATATGTTTTTCATATAATGTTGTGGTTGTTGTTGTGTTTGATTTATAAAATGTAATATAAGTATGCTAACGATGAACATTGTTAACAATTTAACCGTCTTTAAGTGAAATTTGATATGTATCACTTATTTAAATTTATATTTTCCATATAATGTTTATCTTTACTTTTATGAAAGTGTTTAATTTGGATTGTGATTGCAAAAAGTTATAACCATTAATGCCATATAATGTTTAACTATTGTGCAAGGTGATTTTTTTGTTGTCCAACAAGATACAATATGTTGATTAAACGTGTTTGGAAACAAAAATACTTAAATGTGATGAGTGAAATAATTGTGACTTGAATATTTATATATTTTTCATATATTATAATACTACCATTATAACATAATTATTCACAAATAATAATATTGATGATGTAATAATAATGTTCTTTTTTTAGTTTTTATTATTCAAAGATTACAAGACAAAGTTATAATATAATTGTTTACTATAATAAAAATTATTATAGTGATCCAGGTGGATATCGATGGCCACCCACCTTTTCCAACTGGCTCAAAAGAATTTTCTGGCAATTTTGGCAATTTACTATTTTCAGTAGTTTTAACTTCCGGGGCAATTTTGAGGGCCTAAATGAAGGTTTATAGGGATATAACTTCTAAATGATAGATGAAGGCATGATTGATCCCCCAAAATGAATCTCCTCGATGATACCTTTCCAACGGGCTATCATACGCCTAAAATGAAGATTGTATGCAAAAGTTACGACTCCGGGAAGTTGATGTACTAACTTACCCAAATGGGGCCCACATGACTTTTGGCGCTTCATCTCCTAGGGATAGGTTTTTGGATGTATACGGTTTTTGGAATTTCTGTTTATTGTAAAAATTACTTTAGAGCCTCATTGTAATGATCTTCTTGCGAATGAGCGCAACCGTCACATCTCTTCCTAGAGATAAGCCGCCACCATTCCAGCAAGTTTGTTTCCATTGCATTTTACAGTTTCAGCTTATTTCCTTATTGAATAGAAACCCATTTTTACTGTATCTCTATTATTTTTTGTTGAGAACCTATTAATAATCTATATTAATTTTTTTCTTCTCATAAAATTTGGATCAGTGGTATCAAAGCGGTCTGCTCCTTGTCGTCTTAATGCATGTCCCCAACGAGGTCAGAGTACAAAGAGTTGGGTCTTGAGCTTGTTTCTCTTGAGGAAAAAATCTCTCACACACCCAAGAGACCTCTCATGGAAGGATAAAATAAAGATGGCGGGACAGGATATCCTTTCAAACTATTGATTGAGGAATCCCTCACGCAACAAAGGAACGAGATGATGGATAGTTTCACGCAAATCCTTCGACGACTTCCAACAGGTGACACATCTTAGGCGCCGCCCCCTTCAAGGTACAAATAAACTTCGATATTCCTATATTTGAAGGTCATATAGACACATATGTTGTAGACAAGTGGTTGAATCTACTAGAAGGGTATTTTTCTGTCCATAACTTTTCGAATAGAGAAAATATTACTTTTTCACTCCTCAAAGTCGTTCCCCATGTCAAAGATTGGTGGGAAACTTTTTGTGAGAAAAAGGAAACAGAGGAACCCTCATTATTTACAGTCACGACCACCTGGGAATCCTTTAGGGATGTTATTAAGTAACAATACTACCCTTTCGAAAGTTATGCCGACTTGTATACCAAATGGACCACACTGCGGCAAGAAAGAGACCAAGCAGTGCCAGATTTCGCAAATATCTTCCATACCTTGCACACCAAGCTAGGTATAAAAGATTCAGAGCGAAAACTGGTGCTCAAGTATCGTGGCGCTCTGCATAGATACATGTAGAATGAAATGGAATTTCTGGACATCTCATCCTTGGGCGTGACCTACCGATATGCCGTCAAAATCGAGCAGAAGCTCAAACAAAAGATGTGATGATTTGGGTCTGGGAACCCCTCACAAAAAAAGCCAGGAAAGGGCGGCCCCAACCCACAGAACAAAGGAAAGAGAAAATATGGACAATATCAGGACAACCAGTCCAAGCCGCAAGCAAAGAAGGACACCAGAAAGAGAAAGAAAGATATCGGGAAGTGGTGTGACTCCCATAAGAGCCCTTGGCATAACACTGCTAATTGTCGCTCAAAGCAGTCGTTGGTGGCCAAAGTGAAAGCCTATGAATCAGATGCGGGTTCTGAATTTGAGCTAGAACCATAAAGGGGAAGACGGATAATTGACGTGGAACCCAGTGCCACCGTTTCTACCACCAAGCTCCAACCTAGTGAACCAGACGAGCCAGAAGAAGGAGAACGCCTATTCCATTCATAGATGTGGGTAAAAGGCACCCCGCTGCACTTCATTGTTGATAGCATTAGCCAGAAGAACCTCATCTCAACAGAGGTCATCAAGTGGTTGACCTTGCTGACAATGCTGCACCCACAACCCTACACCATTGGATGGCTCCGCCAAGGAAGCAATCTCCGCATCAACCAACAATGTCCACTGTCATATGACATCAAGCCTTGCAAAGACGAGGTATTGTGTGATGTTTCTCCTCTCAAAGTTTGTGATGTTCTTTTGGGCCAACCTTATTTATGGAAACTTCATGTTGTATATGATTCTATGCCTCGTAGTGTTATTATTACTTTCAACATGAAAGTGTACAGGATACCCGAGGTAGTCCCACCTAGTGCTATTTCCTTGATCTTTGCTAAGCAATGTAGGAAGGTCATCTCTCAGACGAGGAAGTTTTTGTTCTTCCTGATTCACTCTTAGAATAAGTGAAAGATCACAACCACATCCAGGGTCTCTATGGATGACCTCTCCACACAACAGAAGCAAGTAGATAAGGTCGTGGAAGAATACTCAGATATCTTCTCCTCACCTACCAGGGAACCTATGCACTATCGGTTCAAGCACCCCATCGATCTGACCCCCGACGCACTACTGCCCAATGGGTCGGTCTATCATCTCTCTCTATTAGAGAATCAGGAGATCAAGTAACAGATCCAAGAACTTCCCCACAAGGGGCACATTTGTCCCATCTCATCACCTTGTGGGAGCCCAATCGTGTTGGTACAGAAGAAAGATGGAACCTGATGACTTTGCATTGATTACCGGGATCTGAATAAAATCAGAGTCAGAAAATGGTACCCAATTCCCCGAATCAATGACCTCCTTGATTAACTCACGGGGGAAAAATACTTCAGTAAGATTGATCTGAAGTCTGGCTACCACTAGGTCCTGATAGAACAGATAGATGTATGGAAACCCAACTTCAAGTCAAAGGAAGGGCTTTTTGAATGATTGGTCATGCCCTTTGGTTTGAAAAATTCTCCAGCCACTTTCATGAGGATGTTGGACGATATCCTGCAACCATTCACCAATAATTTTGTAGTGGTTTATCTGGATGACATTCTCATTTACAAAATGACTTGGGTCGAACACTTGCAACATATTCAGGAGGTTCTGCACACCCTGCGACAGTACAAGCTATATGCCAACTTGAAAAAATGATCCTTCGGCATGGATAGGGTCCATTACCTGGGTTACATAGTTGATCAACATGGAATAAATGTGGATCCAACCAAGATCCAAGTCATCTGTGACTGGCCAACCCCAACCACACTCACTGAGCTTCGAAGCTTCTTGGGCCTTGCCAATTTCTACAACAACTTTGTGTTGGGATTCTCCCATATTGCATGGGCCCTCATCCAAATAACCAGGGGTGGTGGTAAGATGAAGTTTGTGTGGGGCCGGTCCCAACAACAAGCATTCGACGATTTGAAGCAACACTTGTGCTCAACCCCAATAATTTCACTACCAAAACTGCAACAACCCTTTGAGATTGAGACAAATGCTTCAGACTATGCGGTGGGCGTCATTCTTACTCAGCACGACCACCCCATGGCCTATCATAGTGAGACACTATCAGATGTTGTTCGTAAGTACCCTACTTATGACAAAGAAATGTACTCCATTGTGCAAGTCTTCCGCCAGTCGAGACATTACATTCTTGGGAAGGAGACAATCATCCACAATGATCATAAGCCATTGCAGTTCATGCAGACACAAGGAAAATTGTAGAATGATCGCCATTAAAAGTGGTCCACATACTTGCAAAAATTCCACCTCAACATCAAGTATAAAATAGGAAGCACCAATCACGTCGTTTATTGCCTCAATGGACCGCCAGTCACGACACTCACCACAGTGCTAGACTCCTTCAACCATGAGACCTCTGGATGGCCCAAACTCAATGAGACAAACCCGGACTTCACCACCACCTACCATATGTTGGGTGAAAACACAGTTGTCGATAATTTCCATCTTCAGGATGGGTTGTTGTGTCGTCTGGGCCATATCTGTGTTCCATCAAGCGAGCGAGAAAAGTTGATCTAGGAAGCCCACTACAATCGGGTGACAGGACAATTTGACGTCGAAAAGACAGTGGCGATGCTACAAAAACATTTCTACTGGCCAAAACTTCGATAGGAGGTCAGTAAGTATATCATGTCTTGCACTGCCTACGTTATTTCCAAACCGACCACTAAGAAACAGGGCCTGTACACCCCTCTTCCTACTCCTGACAGACCATGGGAATCCATCTCAATGGACTACATTCCCATCCACTAAGAGGGGAAATGACTGTGTTTTTGTGGTTGTTGATCTCTTTTCTAAGATGCCGATTCTTGTTGCATGCAAGAAGAACATCACAACAGAGGCCAATGCCAATCTCTTCTTTGAACGAGTCTAGGTACATTTTGGAATCCCACAAACCATTGTCTCATATCGGGATAGTCGATTTCTCAGCACATTCTGGTCGAGCCTCTGGTCACAACTGGACACCAAGCTCACCAAATCCACGACCTTCCACCCCCAGATAGATGGCCAAACCGAGGTCGTAAATCGAATTATTGTGCATATCCTTCACATGTATAATTCAAATCCCTCGCACATGGGATGAGAGCCTTCCCTATGTCCAACATAGCTACAACTGAGGCCTTGGAGAGAGATCTTCCATACTTCTTGAGAAAAAGGAAAATCCACAAAAATATGATCCATTGTCTCTGGAGAATTACAACACATTGGGCATATGTGGGGGCCAATGATGCCTCTTTTTGTTAGATTTTCACCTGTCAAAAGTTTTTTATGCATTAAAACCCAACAAAAGAAGTTTACTTTCGGGAGGCCTAGGGGGTCCCAAACCTATTTACAGAGAATTAATGTCTCAATCAGAGCTTGGGGGGGTTTAAGTGAAACATATCCTTAAGCTACAGAATAGAAGTCAGCCTTGCTCCAACCCCATTTATTTGGAAAGAGGAGGTGGACTAGAGATAAATCTGTCAGTGCGACCAGGAGGAGCGATTTCTGCATTTTCAAGTGTTCTGGAACGCATGAGAGGTCCCATGTTTTCCATCTTCTTGAAGCGTCCCATGCAGAGATGTTTGCGAGTTTGATGAATCCGCATTGGGAGATCCACTCATGAATTTCTTTGAGGTCATATGAGGTGTTGAGGGGCGCATTTCCCATGATGTTTTGTTGCCACAACATTGTGTTTTTCCCATTCCCTGGGATTCAGTAGAGGTGTTTTTGGAAGGAGACTAAGCCACGGTGACAGAGGCTCCAAATCAGAGTGCCTTTGGGAGTTCTTTCTGCTTGGAGATTTCTTAGAGGGGCGCCATCAAGGTATTTTTTCCTTAAAATATTGCTTACATGATGCCTTCGATTTGTGTATAGGTTCCNCAAGAGACATATTTGTAAGATTGGGGTATCTTACCTGTAAGCCACCATCAGAGTAAGGTGTTTGACAGTATCCCAATTGACCAAGGGATATTTTTTTTTATTGCCTTTACCTCCTCACCACAGGAAGTCTTTGATCATCTTTGTAATATGAAACATGATCGACTTTGGAGCAAGAAGGAAGGAGGCTTGGTAGATTGGTAAGGAGCACAAGATCGGTTTTATGAGAGTGATTTTTCTAGCGTTTGAGAGCCATTGTCCACCCCAGGTTGTGCTTTTTTCCTTGAATTTTCTTATAATTTATGTCCATAGCGAAGGCTTGTTGGAGCGCAGAGTTAAGGGGAGTCCAAGGTACTTTATTTTTTCCGATGAATCATAGCCCGAGAACCCCAAGTATTGGGAAATTCTCTGAATTGTTCACTGATCTGCATTCCATCCATACATTGCACTTTTCCTTTTATTGATGAGCGCTCCGGAGATACTGCAGAGCTTTGAAGAATTTCGCTAAAGTTTTTTGCAATCTTTATGGAAGCTCATCCCAACATGAGGGAATCATCTGCAAAGAGGGCATGATTGATTAGATCAAGGCCCTTCATCAGTCTAATGCCTGGGACTGAGCTAGTCTTCTTTTCAACAATCAACTTCCTACTTAATGTGTCTGCCATCAAGATGTACAGAAAGCGGGAAAGAGGGAAGCATTGCCTTAATCCCCTTGAGGCTTGAAAGTAGTTTGTTGGTCTTCCATTCACTAGGGGGGCTATCTAGGGATTTTCTATACAATCTCTTATCAAATTAACAAAATCCGAGAAGAAACCAAAAGAGAGAAGGACTTTATAAAGGAAGGAGAGATTTACCATGTTGAAAGCATTTGCCATGTTGAGCTTTATCAACATCCCTTGGTCTTGTCATTGGTGACTGGAGTGCATGGATTCTTGAACATGTATTACCTTGTCGAGAATATGTCTTCCTTTGACAAAACCACCTTGCATGGGGGAAATGAGGTTTTCTAGCAGAGAATTTATTCTATTTTCCAGAAGCTTGGACATAATTTTGTACGAAGCATTGCAGAGTGAGATGGGCATGAATATTTCGAAGGAGCTTGGGTTAACTTCTTTGTGAATTAAAGATAGGAAATTGGAGTTGGTGTTTCCCCCTACCTTGGCTCTTTTATGGAAAGATTTGATCATCTTTTGCAGATCAATCTAGATTATATCCCATCAAGCTCTTTAAAAATGGATTGAGAATCCATCTGGACCTAGGGCTTTATCGGGCTCCATGGACCAGATGACATTGCAGATTTATTCTTGAGTGAATAGCTTCATGAGATTTGAGTTGTCATCGCTAATTACTAGAGAGGGAATGTGTGAGAGGTAGTATGAGATGGTATCTTCGCAGCCAAACTCTTCTTCCTGGTATAGGCTCTGAAAGTGTTAATCTGTTGCCACTTTGATCTGTTCAAAACCATTGGGCATCATTCCATCTGAGGACACAATTTCAAAAATGTAGTTACGGGAGAGGCGGGCTATGCACTTCCTGTGAAAGTAGGAAGTGTTTCGGTCTCTAGCTTTTAGCCATAAGCTTCGAGACTTGAGCCTCCAGTATCATTCTTCATGGCAAAATGCATGGAAAGTTTTGTTTTGGGCAGCTTGTTCTTTCTCTAAATTTGAGTTAAAGATGGCCTTGTACTCCATTTTTACTTGCAAGTTTGATAGTTGCTGAACTTCCTCTTGTCTAAGGCTAAGGGGGGTGGTGGTGGGTTTTTTTACCCAAAATTTCAGTGCATGTTTTGTTTCCTTTAATTTCTTTTCCAACACAAAGCTTGGAGACCGTGAGACATGAGAGGACCAAGCAGTTTCAACAGTTTCCAGTAAGCCCTCTATATCTATCCAAAGGGGGATGAACCAAAAAGGAATTGGGCCCATATTTTCTTCTTCTTCCAAATTCAAGAGGATAGGTTTGTGATCAGAAGTCAATTTTGGGAGAATATTGGAAGAGATTATCCTTATTTCTTGTCGGAATGAGCTCTGGATTAAGAATCTATCCAAGCGTGCAGAGATGTGATCAATCCCTAATTTGTTATTTGTCCAGGTGTAAAGTCCTTTCGAAGGTTTGAATTCAAGGAGGTCCCATTGGTGGACTAGCTCCTTGACGAAAGGGAGCATTTGATCCCTGCCATTGTTGCCTCCTCTCTTTTCTTTTGGATCAAATACTAAATTTATATCTCCAGCTATAATTATATTTGAAGGAGAGACGATCTATAAAAAATTTGATAACGATTTCCAACAATCTTTCTTTTTAGAGTACAGGACAGGTACATAAAGATTGAAGAGTGAAAGAGAAAGCTTACTTGAATTATGTCGGAGTTTAGTGAATATCAAGTCTTGGGTCTCAAAATAAATTTCTAAATAAAACTTGTCCTTCGCAACATTTTTCTTCCATTTCTGATTGTCGATTTCAAGAAGGGTGTCCCCTTCAATTTTGGTCTCTTGGAGCAGGAGGATCTCGAGAGGGTCGATTTTCAGTAGGTCTTTGATTGCTTCAGCCTTTAGTGGATTCCCCAATCCTCTAAAGTTCCAAGAGACTATATGAATTATTTACTGGGGTAGGAGTGGGTAGGCCCTCCATTGGGGGCATTTTTTTCCTCTCCGCTTCTTCTTCTCTTGCTTCTTTGTGAGATTTTCTCCCTGCTCTTTTTGAGAGTCTCTCAAAAGATTCATCCTCCAAAGATCTAAATATTTCTGGGGGTTTCTTTTTTATTATTTCTGCATATAAAGGGGAGGAGGAGGTTCTGATTGGGGAACCAGAATGGGTTGCCTCACCATTTTTTTTTCCCACTTTGGGAGGTAGGGTCTGCTATTCAAGTTCTTCAATCATTGGATCAGATATTTCTGAAGGGTTGTTGAGGATTTCGAAGGGGTTTTTAGGAGCCTCTGGGATTGGGGGGGCTGAGCTTCCTTCCCCAGGAGATTTCCCTGGAATAGGGGCACCAGGCCATTTTGGAGCCCCTTTCCCTTTGGATTTGTTATTATTCTTTGGAGGGGATTCTTTATGGACTTGTTTCCATTGTTCACCTTTCAATTTCTCCCCCTCCTCTTCTTCCTTCTTTTTGCAGTGCCTAGCGAAGTGTCTGTAACCATGACAATACCTACATTTGAATGGAAGTTGTTCACAATCCAGTTCTTAGATGTGAGATTAGTCTGCAACCTTTAGTTGAATGGCTTCCGAGAGCCCGACCTCTAGATCTATTTCAACGCATATTCTGGCACAGGAATACTGATCCTTTCTATGTACATTGTCGATGTATTTTCCAAGAGTGTTCCCAATAGATTCTAGAGACTTCAGATTCCAAAAATGCAAGGGAAGATGAGGGAGACACACCCAGACTAGAACGACTGAGGGCACATCTTGCGTTGGATCGAAGTTTGGAGACCATTTGTTCAGGTACAGACCCTGAGGCCCCATAAAGTATGGTCCATTCCTGAAGATGAGGTTTCTGTATTCTGAAATGTCAAAGATGAATGTGTAGAATCCCCTGCCGACGAGATGGCTTCTGATGCCTTCTTTTATGAGAGGACTCCAATTCCTGTAAACCCATGAATATACGACTTTAGGAGAAGGACATAGACCCATGAACTAGCTAATGAATCCTCGTTCAACAAAATTCAAAGCATATCTGCATGTTTCTTCTGCTGGGAGGGCGACTGAGGGGATACTATCCAGTGTTTTAACAATTTTTTGCAGCATCTCTGAGACAGTTTGTTTGTTGTTGGCTACAACTAGCTTTCTGAAGGCATCTATCTCAGGAGGGAGAGGTGGGGGGGAGCCTCAGGGCCCCCTCCTAGGGCCATGGAGTGAGGGCATAAGGGGGGGATGGACCAGATGCGTGCGTGGGTAGCCTCCCGGAGTGTGCATTTAAGCAGTTCTACCTTTTCATTCTTACTTCCAAGCTTGACTGTGTATTTCCTTATAATTATGGTTGAGTTGTCATTACCAAATAAAACTGGTCCGTCTCTTTCTTTCTTCAAATATATAAATCTATTCTTGTCACCTGTCATATGTTTTGACCAAAACATAGTTACCAACTTAACGAGAACTCTACAGAGTTCTCATTTTTTTGGGGGTCAAGTTTTTTACCCCATTTTAAAATATGGTGCTACTGGTAGCACCCCCTCCCTTTTTAGGTGGTTTTTTGATATTTTAAATTTTTGGATACCTAATATTTCCACTTTTTTTTGAAATTCTTATTTTTCATCTATTTTCAAATTGTACAATTTTTTTTTCTCAACGGTGTTTTTCATCTATTTTCAATTGTGTGGGAGCCTTTAGTTTATATATATATATATACCTTGGATGGGGTGACATTTGGCCAAAGAGAGAAAGGTGGCGCACAGGCATCTAGGGGAGTTATTACCCCCAGCTGTCACCCTTATCCCCACACCATTTGAATGATGGGACTTACACTTATGGTAGTGCATTGTTCCACCTCTGGGAACTTAATGGCTATGCATGCGAACCAACTATGAATTATTGAAGCGAGTACTCGTCCTCGGGCTATTGTCACTTCGACTTTCATGGTGTCCCCCACCATCATTCAATTGGTCGTTATGAAGGTAAGAGCTCCTAGGCATTCTGTCATTTACCAAGTTCAGTTGGCTCTCTGGTTCTCTCTGTCTCCTGTGTATTCCTATGGTGGACCTACTCATGTCGCCTCCTTACCACTACCAGTCACCTCTCTCAACCTATTTTTCACCAACGCGACTCCTCTAGCCTGGTCTTCGCCTCCGCTGCCCCATATTCGTTGGTATCCTTCAATCATGCCCAGAGAGAGTGGAAATCCCAAAAGGAGGCCATTGTATTATAGTTTTGTCACAAGGCCCAGCCACCCTGACCCTTCACAACCCCTCCCTCCAACCAACTCCCTTGGAAGAGGCCATAATTGGACAGAGACTCCCCCTCCCTCCCCTCATGCCAAGAACTTGCCTCCACCCCTTTCTAAATTTATGCATGATATAGGAAGCTTCCCAATGGAAGAAAAAATTCCTCCTCTTATGCAACAACCCTTGGAAGCCCAAATCGAGCCTAACATCATCACCAGACCCCAAGCCAGGACTATGGAGCAAGGAAGCTACATGGTGGAGGAAGAAATCCACCCCCAGCTCGCTGGCAGAATGGATAGCCAAGAACTCTAGCCCTGGGCTGGACGAGGAATAAATTCCACTGGCAGATTTTGATATGGATACAACTCCTCCTACTGAAGCAGATGGGAAAATTGAGCATCCTATGCCCAATCCTCATCGCTTTTTGGATGACCACCTGCAACTAATATTTGATATGCGGAGAAGTCTGGAGGATCAAACTCAGAATCAATGCACTTTCAACCGATGCATGGACCTCATGTTCGATGCCTTGTCATATGTTCCGGAGAAAACATGTTGACCAAACTGTGGACACAAGTTCGTCTTTACCTACGACACCGATGGATGCCCGAGTTTGCCAAATTTCTAGCTTCTCTCTTAGCTTACATTTCAGGATTCGAATTTTTTCAGTTTTGCTAAGTTTTATGATCTATAGCTACAACCATGGTGGTCATGTTCTCTGGTGGATGACACCAGGCACGTCTTATGTAAGTAATATGACAACTTGCAAGTTGAACTCTAAAAAAACAGTTATGATTTTCAAATGCTTCTGCAAGCCACCCATTTTGGTTTCCCTTATGTGGTGGAACAAGCAGCAAGCAAATATAAATGTTCCTTTTTGAAGCTTTTAAGGTAATATATTTTCTCTCTTTTATTTACAAAAAAAAACTATGTATATTATATAGTTATATATTATATGTAAGTATATAATATAAAGATTTTCATTTTTTTTTTTTTTTTTTTTT
>SNQJ01S0135485.1:25571-38851 GCA_010110895.2 Picea sitchensis
TGTTGGCAAGGAAGGGGAGGGACACTCAGGGCTATGGAGTCGAAATTCTGAAAGTGAATAAAAACAATGACTGGCTGGTAGAACTCTCCAGAGGATAAAGGCTAAATGAGGCGATGAATCTGAGTTATAAATTGTATTTATGCAGAGTGTAAGAAGAAGGAGAAAACAAGTAACTGCATAAGAGAATTATTGAAATGAATTCTGAATTAGTTAGGAAGAAAATTATACAGTTCAAATCGCTTAAGCCGAGAGAATCATAGGATGAATTATGAGCTTTTAACTATCCAATTTAAACAGAAGAAAATGCAAATGGAATTAAAGAACACAGAAAATACATACAATGAGAGGAGAAAAAACTCATATCACCACCATTAGAATCTTTTCATAGAGACATCAATAGCTTCTGCATATGTATTCAATTCAGCTCCAGAAAATTACAATTGAGTTCAGAACAACTAAAAGGTGCCCTTGCACTTCTTCCAACATTAATACATTTAGAGCCTCTATCATTTATACAATTTCGAGTTCCTTTCAATTAGAAATTGATTACAATAGTTGAATTGAAACATTTCAGCTTCTAAAACCGACTACAATAATTTCAACTGACAGTCTCAGTATGTGAACCGATTTACAATGATTAATAAAAAATGTTTCATAAACTAACGACTGATTTCTCTGACTACTCAACCTCTGTCTTCACCATCTATCTTGTTTTGGCCCTCTATCGAACTTGCCAATTCGATGACACTTGGAGGCTATTTGTTGGTTCTTGGAAAACTGCATTTTGTCTTGCCCAGCCGCACTATCTCCTTCCACTGCAAGTCAGAAGGGATCTCGTAGTCCATCATTTCCTTGATTAGGATCTTCAGGTCAATGCAAGAGGAAAAATTCATGGTTGGCATCTCCATCTTCACTATCTTGAATTGATTCAAGATCTCAAAATCTGTGGTCAAATACTCCACCAGGTTTGTTCCTTTCAAGTTTTCCTCTAGGACTTCAAACTTGGAGTGATCCATTCTGCATTGGGCGAGGTGAGAGTTGTATTCCTCCTGATCATATAATTTCCATTTGCCATCCCAAAAGGGTGGGAGGCCTTTGAGGAACAACTCCTCAAACATATCATTGAATTCCAGTATGCTCTGCTCCATCTGTATGGATTTTGTTTGAACTGAATTAAGCAAGTTATGCTTGGCAATGACCCTTCTGGCCTAAATGATCAATGTAGTTCTGTCTTTAACCCCAATAGTCTGAAGTTCAGAGGTGGGGATGGAATTCAACAGATTTATAGCATTTTGGGCCCACTCTAAGGGTTTTTTCGCCAATGTCTCATTTATAATAGTGCACCTACTTTTGGTTGTGATGGCCATGCTATCTTTGTCATTTATGAAATTTAGGTACACCTTGAACTTGGTAGCTTCAACAACAATGGAGTGGTAGCGCCAAATTTCAAAGTCCCAATGATTTGAGAAAAACATAAAATAATGACAAGGGCCCACTCCTTTATATACACCCAATTTCGAGGACGAGGCAAAGTGGTTTGGGATAGACTGCTTATCACCCCGAAATGCATCTGGTGGCGCCACGTGGCCCTAAGCCGAAATCATGGTATTCTTTTTGGCCTGCTTTCAAGAATTAACCCCCGTGCTAGTTCTCAACTCGAAATGATCCCTAACCATTTATCTGTGGCGCTTGTGATTTGTGGCTTGCTGGGTCCCATCAATTCTGCACTTCTGCTAGACTTAGCCTCCTTCTGCTAGATATGGCCCCGTTCTCCAATTTATCGCGCCTCTACACCAGTTTAGCCCCTCGCTAAGTCCTAAAACTTGGATTCCATATAAAAATTGTTATGGTGATAACATGGGCTCCAACTGGGGTTTTTATCCTCCCTGCAAGGTAGCAAAGAACAGTAGACCGAGTGCCTACCCATTGGGTTGTGATTTATTCCTGCAATCTGAATCTACCAACCTTTATTCAAAAATTAAAAATTTACCCAGCATGACTCAAGGCTTTCACCTTGGGCTTCAGTTATGCTGCTTTTATTTCAATTTCTTCATGAAAAAAATGAAAATGATTATGTACAATGAATGGAAGGGGTGATGATTGTTTTAAACGATATAATGTTTGAGGAACCTAAAATTCACATGCCCTCCTCCAATGATGTCTCCATTACTTTCATCTATCAGATAGGCATTGTTTCCATGGTATGTTGCAATCTTGAACGGTCCTAGCCATAGGTGGTCAAATTTCCCATGCTTTCCCTTATCTTCATTTCTGGCATCCCATCTCAATACCAAGTATCCCATTTTGAAATTATCTTCTTTGGTATGTCTATGAAAATCCTTTTTGATCTTGTCTTGGTGCTGTTGAGAATTATTGAAGGCCTTTTATCTTGTTTGTTGTACAATGATTAGTTCATATTTTCTTATTTGAGTGGCATCTATCTCAACATCCTATTCCTGTAATAGCCTCATCACTGGTAACCCCAATGTAGTAGGAAAAATTTCTTCTATGCCATAAAAAATCTGAAATGGTGAAATGGAAATAGATCTTTTTGGAGTGATTCTATCATCCCATAGTGCATGTATGAGATTTTTGTGCCAATCCTTTTTGTTATCTTGCAACAACTTTTTTATAATTCTAGTCAAACTCTTGTTTGATGACTCAGCCAACCCATTGCCTTGAGGGTAATAAGAAGTGGAGTGGCCAAGATTTATGTTGTAGTCATTGAAAAATTTCTCCATCTTTTTGGACTTAAATGCTGCTGGATTGTCTGTGATTATTTTTATTGGACATCCGAACCTGGACAAAATATTGTCTTCCAAAAATTGGATGATAACAACATTTGTTTCCTGCCTAGTGGGAATTGCCTCAATCCACTTAGTGAAGTAATCTGTTGCTATCAGAATCCACTTGTGCTGAGCCAAGGATTGTGGATGTATTTCTACTAGAAAATCAAGGCCCCACTGTCTAAAAGGTGCTTCAACAAAGATGGGTTTCAAAGGTAGAGGATGTAATTTTCTTTTCCCATCAAAAATTTGACATTCATGACATCTTGAAACCTCTTTATAGACATCAGAATAAAATCTAGGCCAATAGAACCTAACCTTCAAAATCTTGTGCACAGTGGTTTTCAAATAATGGTGGTCTCCATAGTCACCCTTATAGAACTCTGTGATGGTATTCTTTCCTTCTTCTTCCAACAAACAACTCAACAAAATCCCCCCCAGATCCTTCCAATATAGAGATTGATTTACTATACAAAACTTTGTTGCTTTCAACTTTGAGAATATGGCCTTCGTTTTACTCAATTCAGGAGGATCCTACAAATTTTTCAACACATAAATGATATCTGCATACCACGGGGAGTCAAGGATTTTTTTGGATATATGAGGAGCTCTTTCCTCGTCTGCACCTATTGACAATTCAGCCATGAAATTTGTTCCTAAGAGTTCACAATTGGTCTATGCCATCAACTTAGAAAGCCCCTTCCCCTTGATCAAATTTGTAGGTTTGATCTCAAGGTCAAATTCTAACAGCACAATTATCCATTTACCCCTTTTTCCTTCAGGATCAGGCTGGGTTAAGATGTCTTTCACAGAACTACCGGGCACATAAGCAGTAGTATGGGAATGCAAGATGTAAACTATGAACTCTTTCAAGGCCTTGACTAGTGCATATGCCCGCTTCTCCATGATATCATACTTCATGGCGGTTGTTACACATTATTTTGGTCATCTTAATGATCCATTGACAAACATGTGTTCATGTTCCCAAAAGAGCCTATATTCATGACAAAGGTGATTGGCTTTCTCTTCCAAAAAACCTTATTAAGGAGGGTCGTCGCAGGCTGCACCATAAGTAGGGTACGATGATACCTGGTCGTCATAGGCTGCCCTAAAACTGGTTTGTGATGTCTCTGCAGGTTTCTCTATAGCTGGGGTGTGACGATGCCAAAAGGCTAAGAAAAGGTCGAACTTCACAAAATTTATAGAAGGGGATCTTCTAGAAGGTGAGGTGGCGTTCGTATGGTTGGGATCCTACTTGCTTCTCTGATTTGGTGGGATCATCCTAATCTCTTTAACCATCTCTATTTCTCCTATACAAGGAGGGATTTCTCATGGAAAAGGCTAAGGTTAATGAAGGTTGAATTGGCTAAGATTGTATGGAGAATTCTGCATTGGGTCATTCTTGAGAGCTTCACTTCAGCTCATCAAGTCATTGTGGATATTCTTCATTCAAGTTTGGAGCAAGTGTGTGTGTTGGAGAAAAGGGTCATTAGAAGGGGACCTTGCAACATCAAGGATTTGGTTGTAATCTCCACTTTCATTATTATATAATACAATGATATGTTTCTTTCCCATAAAACTGATCTCATTTTATTGTATGTTTCCTTGATCACATATATAAGTTCTTTTTGAGTATGCTATATTGATTTCACTTTGGTTGGCTTGTGTTTTCTTGCAGATCTGATATTATAGGAGAACTGAAGTGGTGCTAGGACAACGAAGACAAGAGGAAGCGATATTTAAAAGGTATGTCGCTTATCTTTCTTTTGATAGTAAACTCAATGATTAGAGCTTAGGGAAAGTGTCATCTCCTGTTTTTTTTTGTTCTAGATCTAGGTGAATCTAGGGAGATCTATTTATGTTTGCATTTACCGATAAGTTCCATAACAGGGGCATCCCTCAATGTCTTGTTGTAATATGCTATTGGCTTCTCAAAATTATTCTCATCCTTCTGTAGTAAAACACCGTCAATTGTGTGCTCTGAAGCAAAAGAGAACAATATGAAGTCCTTTTAAAAATTAGGACTGGAAAGTAATGGAGCCTTGGTCAATGCCACCTTAATGTCTTTGAATGATTTTTTGGCTTCAGGGGTCCACTTGATTTCATTTCCTTTCTTGAGCGTGCTAGTAATATACTTTATGATTTCAGCCAAGTTAGCCATAAACCTTCTCAAAAAATTTACTTTTCCTAGGAAAGATTGCACCTCTTTTTTACTTTTTGGTATGCCAATTTTTAAGATTCCCTCAAATCTGTTGGGATCTATATTTATCCCCTCCTTTGAGATAATGTGGCCCAACAACTTTCCTTCTTCGATGGAGAAATTTTATTTCTTAGGGTTCAACGAGGTACCAAACTTTCTACACTTATGAAATTCCCTTCTTAGATGCTTGAGGTGTTCTTCATCCAAAATATAATACATAGTGATATCATCTAGGTAGATATCAATGAATTTATCTTTTTCATCAGCAAAAGCTATGTCCATAACTCTTTGAAATGTTTCCCCTGCATTCATGAGCCCAAACGGAATCTTGGCATACATGAATGTGCCCCATGGTGTTGTGAATGTTTTCTTTTCCTGATCATCAGGGTGCACCATAATCTGATTGTATCCAGAGAAACCTTACAACATTGACATTTTCTAAGAATCTACCACTTTCTGTAAAAGGTGATCCATCTTAGGCAGTGGTAGTTTTCCTTCAGAGACACCGTGTTCAGATTTCTGAAATCCACACACAACCTAATTTCTCCACTCTTTTTTCTGAGTCGCACCAGATTTTCCACCCATTTAGAAAACCTCAGGGATACTATGATCTTGGCTTCAAATAGATTTTTTACTTCTTTCTCAATCAAGGGTGACAACAAAGGGTTTATCCTTCTTAATTTATATTTGAAAGGTTTGTGATATTCTTTGATTGGGATCACATGATGAATTATACTGGTGTCATAGACTTTTAGATCTTCATAGCTTCTAGAAAAAACATCAGGGTACTCTTTCATTAAATTGATATATTTCTCCTTGACTTCAAGGATGAGGGTTTTGGACAGCTTAATGATCTTGGGATCCTCCTGAGTCCCAATATTTCAATCTTCAACATCCCCTTCATTTACTGTAATTTTTAGACTCCTCGCCACATCATTATTATCAAAGGGTTTTTCCAATGGGACCAGACCCTTGGAATGATGTTGCTTTTCAGCTGAACTATATCTCTTCCTGCAATCTGATTGTCGAAGTAACCATCCTTTGTGAAAGAAGTTGCATCTACCTATTCATCACAGTATTCTTCATCAATGTTTAGATTCTCAAATTCATTTTCCATCTTGAAGAAGCTTTCTATTTGTTTGTCATCTTCAAAAACCTTCTAATACTTAATATTATCTGGTACTGCTGGCTTGTGGTTGACCTCAATCTCATATTTTCTGTTAGGGAAAATTGGAATTTTGAAGACTGAAGCTGAAGTAGCCAAGGCATCAACAATCTCATTCTTCCCTCTTGGAATCACTGAAAGATTATACTCTGGAAATTGCTCAAGAATATCTAGCACTATGTTCTATATGCCCTTAGTCTAGGATGTTTTTCTTGGTATATACCCTTGATCTGATTGATAATTAGCTAAGAATATCCATGTACAACTATTCTTTTGGCACCTAGTTCTTTCAAAACCTTCAATCCCAACACTAATGCTTCATATTCAACCATGTTATTCGTGCAATCAAAAGCAAGTTTGTAAGAACACAGTTTTGAGTTTCCTTTGGGGTAATTGATCCATACGCCAGCCCCTACTCCCTTTCTGTTGGAAGCTCCGTCAAAACTCATATTCCACATCTGATCTTCTGCATTGTCCTATTGCTTTGAATACTTCTCAATCTGTTGGCCAGATCTATCTTTGTCAGCCATATCCATCTATGGCCCTTCCTCCTCCAAACACAGATCATTGAAGAAGATAGAAGACCCCAAATCAGCTTCCATAGAGTAGATGGGATGATTATTCGGCTACGACTTGTTGTTGACAATGTATTTGAGAAAAAACTCTCTATACAACCTCCTATATTGACCAAATACTGGGATGGTGGTGTATGACATGTCCATCTGGAGAGTTCCCTTCAATTTTGCAGCCCATGACCTAGAAAGAAGCATGCCAAATTTGGGAGGAATATCAACCACCACTACATCCATCACCATGTTCTTTGTTGGAATTTGAGACAAAGAAACCACCAAATCTTTGATTAGGCCTAGGAATTTCACCTTTCTTGAATCAAAGGAGAAAAAATATTTGTAAGGCCTTGTGATGTCCAGGCCCAATTGGTCCATGACCACCTTGGGCATCAGGTTGTGGGATGCTCCAGAATCCAACATAGCATTGTGCATAGTCATATCATGGATTTTAAGGTTGACATAGAAAGGGGGGACCTCTTCAGCATCACTATTTTCCTCTACACGTGGGCCAAATAATATGGCTGGGTGATCATCTTGTACGTTCAAAGTGTCAGAAGTTTGTTCTATCTTGAGCATATTGATGATATGACTTCTATATTCAGTGTTCTTTATCAACTCGTTGAAAGGTACAAATATTTTAATCTTGGCCATTTCAATTTCAAAATTAAAGGAAGAGGTGTTCTCTACCTCCTTGTTGACTATCTCTTTCCTTGCTTCTAGTATTTTCTTCTGGGGCTCTTCCTTATTCTTTCCTTTGTCCACACAATATTTTTCAACAGAGTTCTTTTTGGGATGACTTGAAGAAGGTATGTTATTCTGAGCTTCTTTGGTGGTATTTCCCTTCTGAGGAGTCCCCTTTGGAGGGTTTGCAGGTACTTTTTGATTTTGAAGATTATATTATCTCCGAAATTTCATGATGGCATTATGCAATCCTATTTGGTAATCTTCCCTTTCTACTAATAACCTTTCCTCCTCATGTTGCATGAAGATCTCATTCGCATCCATGAACTGGTCATGTTCTTCTTTAGTCAAAAACATCTCCGTTTCTTTATCATCACACCAATTCATGTTGTCTTCAAAATATCCATCATAATTCTCATTCACATAATTATTTTGAAAAGGAGGCCTTATTTGCTGGTCCCCCTGATTTCCTTGATTTACCTGATTTCTTTGTCTGATTTGTGGAATTGCTGGTATTCTCTGATTTCTAGGAGGACCATCAGCCTGTTCTTTGGTGTTAGGCTTATTATCTAAGGCCATTCTCTCCACCATTTTCTCTATGGTTTTCATCATCAATTCAAACCTTTCTTCTAATGTTTGTGAGGTTGAAGGATGTGCCTTATCTTGAGCTTTGTTCATGTCCCTATCAGAGTTAGATTTGATCTTTCCTGAAGCCATTAGATTTACCTCAACTTCTATGGCATCAATTATCATATCATCTAATGAAGCATATCTTTGTTCCCTTAATAAAAAAGAAAAATCACTTTCAAAAGAATCAACATATCTGAGTTGAGTAGCTTTAGGGGGGGTTTTACCTCAATAGGAATCATATTATAGAAATTTACAAATCAGGTTGAAAACTCCTGCACTGTTTCATTAGGTGACCTCCTCATGTTGTTATATTGAGTCAACAACTGAAGGGGGTTTTTCTTGTCACCCCATTTTGCAAGAAAACTAGTTTCAAAGGCCTCAACATTTATGATACTAGCTATTGGAAGAGCTCTGAACCACTTCCTCACTTTTCCTGCAAGACTTTGTGCAAACAACCTCATTTTTGCATCTTCAAAATCTACTTCTTCCAAGTCTATAAAATCATTGAACTAGTCTAGATGTTTCTGGGCTGACACACTACCTTCATCATCATATAGTTTGATCCTTAGATTATACTCCCGAGGTAAATCATGTAACTGAGAAAGAAGTACAAGAGGAGAAAATCTAGCTACCATGGCTGCTGTGAGGGGTTAGAGTGATTGTTGGTTCTGAGTATGAATCACTATAGGATTCATAGATGCGGCTAAAATCAAATCTTGTAATCTCTTTTTTTCAAAGATGACCTCGTTCAAATAAGATTCAGATTTAGTTCTGAAAAAAGTTTGTTCAAATTTTACATCAAACTCAAGATCTTCAATGCTTGTTACTCCATCTTTGGGCAAGGATAGATATCGGTATAAACGCAAATCTGTGCTTATTTTCCTTTCCTTTCTTTTGTGTACAAGCTTTTCAAGATCAGACATAGGGATTGAAGCTTTTGGGTCTGGGTTTCTCCTAGTGTGAATTCTCTTGGGAGCCAGGATTTCTAGCTCAAACTTCTTGGTGCAACTGGTCTCTTGGTAATGGAGTTGCTAGGGAAAAAATAATCTCAGCCAATAAGGTGTTTGATTCACTGTCACCCTCAGAAATCAAATATGAAGCTTTAAGTCATTATTTTCCCAGGGAATATTTCACTTTCAATCCTTGACAATGGCGCCATAATGTTAACACTCTGTAAATTTTGTCTAGCTGATAGACAAACGACAGAGGTAACTGTTTCAACCAACTTTAGAGTTGGGTACTAGCCTGTTCAGCTCACAGATGGCTCTCTCATGTCACTTGATGTTGCTTTAGAAATCGATGGCTAGGTTTAGGTTGTTTTAGGATTTTTTTATAAATTTCTTGGCAAGGAAGGGGAGGGAAACTCAGGGCTATGGAGTCGAAATTATGAAAGTGAATGAAAACAATGACTGGTCGATAGAACTCTCAAGAGGATAAAGGCTAAATGAGGTGATGAATTTGAGTTATAAATTGTATTTATGCAGAGTGTAAGAAGAAGGAAAAAACAAGTAACTGCATCAGAGAATTACTAAAATGAATTCTTAATTAGTTCGGAAGAAAATTACACAGTTTAAATCGCTTAAGATGAGAGCATCATAAGATGAATTCTGAGATTTTAACTATCCAATTTAAACAGAAGAAAATGCAAATGGAATTAAAGAACACAGGAAATATGTACAATGAGAGGAGACAAAACTCATATCACCACGATTAGAATCTTTTCATAGAGACTTCAATAGCTTTTGCATATGTTTTCAATTCAACTCCAAAAAATTACAATTGAGTTCAAAACAACTAAAAGGTTCCCTTGCACTTCTTCCAACATTAATACATTCATAACCTCTATCATTTATGCAATTTCGAGTTCCTTTCAATTAGAAACTAATTATAATAGCTTAACTGAAATGTTTCAACTTCTAAAATTGACTACAATAATTTTAACTGACAGTCTCAGTATGTGAACCGATTTACAATGATTAATAAAAAACGTTTCATAAACTAATGATCGCTTTATCTGACTGTTCAACTTTTGTCTTCACCATTTGTCTTGTTTTGGTCCTCTTTCAAACTTGTCAATTCGATGACACTTGGAGGTGATTTGTTGGTTCCTGGAAAACTGCATTTTTTCTTACCCAACCGCATTATCTCCTTCCATTACAAGTCAGAAGGGATCTCATAGTCCATCATTTCCTTGATTAGGATCTCCAGGTCAATGCAAGAGGCATAAGTCACTGTTGGCAGCCTGATATTCACTGTCTTGAATTGATTCAAGATCTCAAAATCTGTGGTCAAATACTCCACCAGGTTTGTTTCTTTCAAGTTTTCCTCCAGGCTTTCAAACTTGGAGTGATCCATTCTGCATTGGGCGAGGTGAGAGTTGTATTTCTCCTAATCATATAATTTTCCTTTGCCATCCCAAAAGGGTGGGAGGCCTTTGATGAACAACTCCTCAAATAGATCCTTGAATTCATGTATGCTCTGCTCCGTATGTATGGATTTTGTTTGAACTGACTTAAGAAAGTTATGCTTGGCAATGACCCTTCTGTCCCAAATGATCAATGTAGTCCTGTCTTTGACTCCAATGGTTTGAAGTTCAGAGGTGGGGATGGAATTCAACAAATTTATAACATTTTGGGCCCACTCTGAGGGTTTTTTTGACGAAATGATACAAACTGTGGATTATCCGATGAACACTTGTGAAACTCCTCACCACAGAAACTTGAAAACAACAATAGAATTAATTATTCTCGAAACCAAGAGAAGCACATTCGGGTTTATTATATGCCAATTTGAGAAATTTTATGTGAAGGTGAGGTGATGAGCATGTTCAAAAAAATGGAAATATGGTTCCTGAACACACAACCTGCACATATAGAAACAAGACCAAACCATGAAAGAAGTCATGAAAATTGGCCTTGTCATTGGATTTTACCTTCCAATTTGTGCTTGTATGAATTGAAATTTGAGATGCTAGGACAACACACCCACATTGACAATATGGGAGGGTTTCCAGACTCAAACATGTGTAAAAAAAACAGTTCAAAAATAAAATATTCTTTGGTTATTCTATCAAAAGAAACAAATAATGCGTACTTTCTCATGTACTTGACCCCGCTTATAACTGACATGTGAATGGGGCCAACGTTGATTTTTTTTCAATTTGTGGTCGCATGGACTGAAATTTGACATGGTTAGACTAGATGCATACAATGACAGTATGGGAGGGTTTATAGACTCAAACATGATTCACACAAACAATTTGACAAAAAAACAACAAGCCTATAAAATAATTAATGTGAATGGGCCCAATGTTGAAATTATTTCAATTTGTGCTTTTATGCACTGAAATTTGACAGGCTAGGAAAACACACATGCATGGATGCTATGGGAGGGTTTCCAGAATCAAACATGATTCAAACAAACAATTTTATAATCAATTATTCTTTGGTCATTCTTTCAAAAACCAACAATAAGGCGTGCCTACTCATGTACTTGACCCCACTTATAACTAACATGTTGATGGGGCCAACGTTGAAAGTTTTTCAATTTGTGCTTGTATGGACTGAAATTCAACATGGTTATACTAGACACATATAATTATGGTATGGGAGGGTTTACAGACTAAAAAATGACTCACACAATAAATTCCACAAATCAAACAACAAGCCTATAGAATAATTAATGTGAATGGGGCCAATGTTGAAAATTTTCCAATTTGTGCGTGTATGGACTGAATTTTGACATGGTTAGACTAGATGCATGCATTGATAGTATGGGAGGGTTGTTGGAATCAAAAATGACTCACAAAAACAATTAGACAATCAAATATTCTTTGGTTATTCTATTAAAATCCAACAATAAGTCATTCCTTCTCATGTACTTGACCCCGCTTATAACTGACATGTTGATGGGGCCAACATTGAAAATTTTCCAATTTGTGCTTGTATGGACTAAAATTTGACATGCCAGTGTGTGTGTTATCAAAGCATAAATTGAATCACTTTTTTTGGGGGGGTTGTTTATGTGGGTGCTTCACATGCACACACACACACACACACACACACATGATTTTTTTTCACTTATGATTATGTGTTTGATGATGAACAAAATGTATATTCATGCATTTTATTTCTTAACATTCATTATGGTTAATAGTGTGATACAAATGTTATGCAACGTTGTTTTATACTTACTAGTTCTTATGAATGTGTTAATGAGATAAATGCAAATATAGGACTTCATTTGAAATGTTATCTACAAATTTATTATCACTTCTAGGAATGAGGATCTGTGAATCCAAGTGGACCTTCAGGTGTTCGATTTGAACATGTGTCACATCAATGAGCAATTCAATCACCATGGTGTATTCAATGTGATTGTTGGTATTTGGTCCTATGCACACACCACTTGAATGGAGTAGCATTTGAGAGGGTAAATAAATGGCCCAAGCTAATGAAGCTAGATTTTGAGTCCAACAACTAGTTCCATCAGAAAAAACAAAACTAATGTGGTATGTGGTGGGTCAATCAACTAGAAAACCAAGAAAGCAAATCATCAAGAAAGTTTAGGTATTAGAATTATAAAGGTTAGAGGTTAGAATAATAATGTTTATTGAGGTTAGCTATCTAAGATTATAAAGGTTAAGGATAGGTGTTATATCATTATTTTTGGTGTTAATGGTTAAATGGGTTATGAGTTATAAGGGATTATGGTTAGGGGTCATAGGGGATAGCTACGAGTCATAGGAATTAGGGTTGATACATTATTAGAAGTTACGAGATAGGGTTTATGTGCCATTAGGATTGCAATTTTAGTTGGGTTATTGATGAAGGGTAATATGGTAAAGTTTAAGGGGTTATAAGGATTAAACATATGTTGGTATATGTTATAGTGTCTAGTTTTAAGGATTTCAAGAACTACGAGTTAAGGGTTATAAGGATTAGGGTTGACAAGGATTAGGAATTATGAGTTATATGGGTTAGTATTTTGGGCTAATATCCATTGGATGTGGTTTCTATAGATAGTAGCTAGGGATAGTGGGAATCTTTTTAATCCATTCACACATGTCACTAATTAGATGATGAGGCATCCAACTACCTTAAGAGAGTCATACTTACTACCGATGTTTACCCTTTCTTGGTTGAATTTATTCACTTTCACAAGCAAAGAACTGGGTATAAATCACATTGCCTCAGCATCCACAAGGACCATCGCAATGCTTTATTTTAATTGAACAATCATATTCCCCT
>SNQJ01S0135486.1:14531-25561 GCA_010110895.2 Picea sitchensis
GATTATAAGTTATAAAACGCTTCTAGGTTTGCTTGATCTTTCTCCACGATTCTCTAGATATGTTGCAACACCAAAATTCATAATCATATAAGATAATAGGAGTGATGAGAGTCTCAAAGTGGAGTTTCATTTTATCCCATAGCCAAAGGTTTGTTGATTTACAATTTTTTTCAAGGCCAAAATAAGTTTTCCACCCTCCACTTATCCTTTTTCGAATGCTCTAGTTAGACTAGTTAAGATTGTGATGTAGACCGATTCCATGATATTTGTATGAAGTCACTTCCTCCAAGCTGCTGTTGTCATACATGAAATTATTGTAAGTGATCTGTTTGGATTGTAAGTGATCTATTTGGATTTGATTATCATAACCTTTGTCATGTCAATGTTAATAAGCATACTTGTACTAGAGCAAAAATCCTTGAGAATTATTAGTTGCTTATTGAGATCATAGGGACACCTCACCATAAGAATGATATCATCAACATAAAGAAGAAGGATGGTGACTCCTAAAGTTGTGCTTGAACAACCCTCTAGCTTGTCGATGTATATACCAAAAAAGATAGGTGACAAGGAACAACCTTGCTTAGCTCCAATAATATAGTTAATATCTTCCAACCAACCCTTAGTATTTTAAAACTTAACAATAACATTTTTATATAACTTTATTATCACAACTCTCAAGTTAGAACTTTTAACTCTTCTAATTTATTTCAAAAATTAATATAATAAAAATACATATTATATATATTTTAAATAAAATTAATTTTTTATATCATTAAATATAAAATTAAATTAAGTAGAAGTGTTTGTATCCTTTTATACTTAATATGTATACTTAATACACGCCAGTAGCTTCCAAAATATAAATACCTTCCATATAACCTGAGCTTACAATTTATATAAATACTTTCCATATACCCTAAACCTACTATTTATATAGTAGGAAAGAAAAATATAATAAATATAAATAATGATATCATATATCCGTACATTAAGCCTGGTCCATACAATTTCTATCTACTAAGAAACAGGGGTATCCACGAATTTAATAAAAATAAAAATCATATAATACAAGGAAGAAAAACCCCAAATTCACGCGAATAGTCCACTATTCCAAAATCCGACGTGACTTTTCAACAATATTGTGGACCCTCTTTTTAATACTGATAGTCGTTCAGACCTTCGAAGACGTGAAAGCATGTAGATGGTAGGTCTTTTGTGACTTTTTTTATTAATGCTTCAAAGACTTTGCAGTTGACTTTTTCTCGTACCAATCAGATTAGTTTATTGAGAGGGAGAGTGATTAAAATCAGTGATAACATTTCTATCAAATGGATTTTCAGATTAGTTTATTGAGAGGGAGAGTGATTAAAATCAGTGATAACATTTCTATCAAATGGATTTTCAACTGTGGTCCTTGTACTAATACAAGAGCATAATTTTGGTCCTTGTACTAATACAAGAGCATAATTTTTTGAATTTGGGTAACTCTTTAGGGAAATACTTTAAACTCTTGGAAAGTCCAATTTAGAGAGCTCAACAATTTTTTCAGCAATTTCATGTTTAACCATATCTTCATAGAATACAATATGAAGGCGAATAAATTAGATAAAAGAACCAGAAGGAAATATTCTCTATACTAATTGAGAAGATGGTCATGAAGGGCTTAATATAGCTATAAATATATAAATATTTATAAAAGTATTTCTAAAGGGGAGAGTAAGTTTTGTAAATTCTACAGTGGACATCTCAATTAGGATGTTTTCTTTACAATAGTGAAGATTATTACATGTTTTTGCGAGTCATAGCTCGACATCCTCTTAGTCTGTCAATTTTGAGAAGATCAATATTATAGTTTGGACAATTCCAATATATGTAAATAATTATATAATTATATAATGAGTAATTTTTAGTTGGAAAAAAATATCTTAGAACTTGTAAATTTTGGTAAATAATAAAAGTCAAATAGAGATAAGTTATGATTTTATTTTAATTTCCATAAATTGATGGTTTTAAGTGAATATGTAAATAATTATATAATTAGCAATTATTGGAAAAAAATATCCTATAACTTGTAAATTTTGGTAGATAATAGAAGTCGAGGAGAGATAACGTGTGATTTTATTTAAATTTCCATAAATTGATGACTTTAAATGAAGATGTAAATTTTGGTAGGTAATAGAAGTCAAGTAGAGATAAGGTGTGATTTTATTTTAATTTTCATAAATTAATGGTTTTAAGTAAAGATAAGGTGTGATTTTATTTTATTTTCTATGGTGTCATAAAAACTATCCCAAAATCAAAATTTGAAAAAAATAAAATGGGATATTTAGATATTCCACTTTCCATATAAAATAAAATAAAAATAATAATAATGATATTTCTAACTTTCGAGCATACATGGTTCTAAAAGGAACAACCATTTCTACCGTTTTAATTCCATACAAAGCAACATAACATCTAAATTAATGTGATGTACCCAGAAGAATGGACTACAATGTAATGTGTCTCCATAATAGTTAACTAGGCCTTTTGTAAATAAAGTATGATTCGTCATAATTCACTGAAACATTTTTAATTTACCATCCAAGGTAAATCAAAGATTTAGAGGTTTTCTTTCGTTCTTGAATTTTGGTTTGACCTACGTTTTTTGGTTTGACCTACGTTTGTTAATCAAATATGCAGAATTTTTTTAAATAAAAAAAATATCGTTTCTCATAAATGTTTGGTCTTTAAATATTAAATCCAATTTTATAAAACCCTATTCACACATACATCTTCCCAAAATAAAAATCCTACACTCTAATCAAATTACGTCAGGAGTGCGTCACTAGAATATTCAATAAGATTAGAATATTCAAATCATCATAACCAAAACTTGAACGCTTGAATGTTTGATTAAGCCCAACAAAATGGTATCAAAATGTCTGCTGTTAATGAATAGACGGAGGAACTGACGGCTTCGCAATTTTGAGTGCTCTCCAGTGACGCATGTGTCTTCAATTGACCTTAATAAATATCTGTTTTGAAACATCAACGATATTCGAATATTCAAATCATTATTCTGGTGAAAACTTGAACATAATATTATAAATAAAAAGAGATTTATCTTTAGCTCTAAATCTAATTATTATAAATAAATTGAAAAAATTACAAATAAATTGAAAAAGTTACCAGGAATAAAATTAAATTATATTTTAAAATGTAATTTATCAAAACTTAAACTCTTAATTAAAGCATAATCTAAACGTTTTAATATTTAGTTGTTTTTCAATTCTTTTAATTAATTACGTCTTACATCTATTGATAATGGGCACAATTAATGATCTTTTAACCTTATTTAACCTTAAACCCTAATCTGATGGCTATGCATTGAAGATGCTGGTATATTCTTAGTGGTACTCCAAAATCAATGGGTCAATTTATTTTTCATAACTTTCTTGCATTTATCAAGGCATCCCTTAACCTGTTTACTTTTTAACATTTCCCTAATCACATTAAAAAATTACTGTAAAGATATGTAATTGTCACGTTTAAATGATTAAGTAGGATTAAACTGTGAAATCTAAATAAATGCCCACGTTCTACTTGTGAACCGGCCTTCTTCTGATGCCCACGCTTTCCATTTATCAACCTAATACAGCCAAACATTTCATATTACCACAAACGTTTTATATTGAGGGCACGCGTTCCAATTATTACCACATACGTTTTATATTGGGGGCATGTGTTCCGTCTCATTACAGCGCAGTTAACAAATTCTCGGAATTTCATTAATTTATCTCCTCTCCCCTTTTCGCATTCTAGAGTTTTAGTTCGTAGATGTTAGTTTTAGCGATTTTCCGTAATGGGTAATGGAGAATCGCATTGGCTAGCATCCACACCTACCTGGAAGTACACTGTATTGGAGAATTGGCCACTGCTTTTGAGGATCCAAACTCTCAGGTGCAGCAACCTGCTTTCACTGACTGGCTCGTGATTTGTATGTTATATCTTTATGGTGGAGTTGTAATATTTTAAAAAAAATCATGCATTTACACATCACATAAATTTGTCAGGTTTGTGATATTAAAAATTAAATTAAAAAAATTATTATAATAATAAAAAAATACATCATAATTGTTATACAACTTTATATTAAAATAAATTAGTGTAAAGGTATATTAATTTCAAAATTTTTACTGTTAAAAAAAACTATGTTTATTTATTTAAATGTTCATTAAAATAGTTTTATATTAATAAATAATTTTATATACATAGTAGTTGTATATGAAATTATTAAAGTAGTTTTACTAAAACAACAAGTATTAAAGTAGTAATGCACTAAAACAACAAGTATTAAAGTAGTAAAACAACAATATAATGCACTATATTAATTTTACTTTAATATTGTTAAAGTATTATTAAGTTGAAATATAGTAATATATTAAAGTTTTAATATTGTTGAAGTATTATTAAGTTGAAATATATTAATATATTAAAGTATTATTAAGTTGAAATAATAATCAATTTGATATTAACCATTTTAAATGATTGTGGATTATCACAGTGTTAATAATAGTCATGAAATTATGTGCAATATATTTATCTTATCTTAGTAAAAGTTGGAATTCTTTCCATTGAATTTTTTTTGGAGTTGAAATATAATTTAATATAATTTAGTGATAATTTAATATTAATTAATTATACATTTTGTTTTTCTTTATAAATATTTGGAAATTAATTTTCATTAAAAGTTAAATTGAAATTATAATAATAAATAATTGTTTGAAAAACCTAAATTTATTATGAATATAGTGAATGAAAGATTAGTCATTCTCTTTATCTTTTTAACAAAGTAATTCACAAATTTATACTTATTTTTAATATATATATATATATATACTGGGGAATCGACAACTCGTGGTTCTCATACTCACGTGACACGGGGTCGAACCCCGTCGGCTGCCACTATAACCCCAGGTGCAACCACCCAGCACTGCAACTCGCGGTTCTCGTACTCGCGTGACACGGGGTCGATCCCCAGCCGCAAGAATGGCGCACGAGTAAATCCGGGTGAGAGTCGAACATGAGACTTCATTTTACAAATTTCCTTCCATTTACACGACACTTGCCAATCCGTCGTG
Source organism: Picea sitchensis (assembly GCA_010110895.2). Classification (NCBI taxonomy): domain Eukaryota; kingdom Viridiplantae; phylum Streptophyta; class Pinopsida; order Pinales; family Pinaceae; genus Picea; species Picea sitchensis. The sequence goes on from SNQJ01S0135486.1 coordinate 19,658, forward strand.
CGGGCTTATTTTTAAAAAATATTGATATTAACTAAAAATTTCATATATTTTAATTGTATTTTTAGTAATAGTAATATGAAAGAAGTTTAGTTTATAAGTATTTGGAAATTAATTTTTGTCATACTGCAATTTAAGTATAATGAAATGTAAAAAGTAATTAATAGATTCAAAGCTTATTTGGATATTGAGAACAATTGTAAAACTAGAAATTTTGTATTTTCTCAAAAAAGAATAATTTGAAGCACGTGTTTCCCCACCTACCATGACATTTGGTGTTTAGTATTTATGAAGAATTATGGAAAAAATTCAGAAAATTTAGAAGCTACTTGTAATAATAGCCATGAAATTAGGTGCAATACATTTATCCTACCTTAGTAAAAGTTGGAATTCTTACAATTGAAAGTATAAATTTGGAGCTCATCATGATTTTCTATCATTGTTCTTATAACAAGTATAAATTATTAAATCATTTTCTATGAATGTCATTAGAACAAGTATAAATCAAGTATATTTGCTATCAATGTCCTTAGAACACGTATAATTCATCATCTACAATGTTCAAGATGATTTCCTATCAATGTGATGAACATAGTCTCGTTGTCCCAAGAACATAGCCTTGTCATTGCAATGTGATGAACATAGCCTCATCGTCACAATGTGATGCAAACATCACATTGTGACGAACATAGCCATGTCGTCGCTTTGAGAAGAACATAACCATATTGTTGTAGTGTGATGAACATAGCCTTATACGATGAACATACAATGTGACAAAGATAACCATATTGTCGCAATGTGACAAACATAACTATGGTTGACCTTGGTTGACAATGACCATGGTTGGTTGTGGTTGACCATAGTTGACAATAGTTAACCATGTTTGACAATTGTTGTCCATAGCTGACCATGGCTAGCCATAACCATATTGTCTCAATGTGACAAACATTAGTTCATCGTCACAATGTGATGCACATAACCATATTTCCACAATGTGACAAACATAGCCTCATTGTCGCAATGAGATGAACATATCCTCATTATTCCAATGTGATGCAAATATCCTATCATCATTATGTGACAAACAATGTCTTGTTGTCGCAATGTGATGAACACAACCTTGTCGTTAAAATATATGTCCTTTCGTCGCAATGTGATGAACATATGACATTTATGTTCATCACATAGGACATGTGTGTTCATCACATCGCCACTTTTTACTTAAATGTCTTTCATCACAATGTGATGAACATAGCCCCGTCATTGAAATAAATGTCCTATCATCGCAATGTGATGAACATACGACATTTATGTTCATCACAAATGTCATTTATGTCCATCACATAGTCACTTTTTACTTAAATGTCTTTCGTCACAATGTGATGAACATAGCCTTGTCATCGCAATATCCTTGTCGTTGTCAATATGTGACAAAACATATCCCTCCATCGTCAATATGTGAAAAACAATATCTAGGCGCCGCAATGTGATGAACATAGCCCCGTCGTCATCAATATGTGACAAACAATACTCTGTTATTGCAATGTGATGAACATAGCCCTATCATCACAATGCGATGCAAATTTCTAGGAGTCTGGGTAACTCTTCAGGGAAATATTTTAAACTTTTGGAAGGCTCAATTTAGAGAGCTCAACAAATTTTTCATATCTCAAGTTTAGCCATATCTTCCTAGAAGACAATATGAAGGCATATAAATTAGCTCAAGGAACCAGAAGGAAATATTCTCTATACTAGTTGAGAAGATGGTCATGAAGGGCCCAATATAGCTATAAATATATAAATATTTATAGAAGTATTTCTAATGGGGAGAGTAAGTTTTGTAAATTCTACAGTGGACATCTCTTTTGTATACCGTTGTTAGGATGTTTTCTTTACAATAGTGGAGATTATTACATGTTTTTGCGAGTCTCTACATCCTCTTAGTCTATAAGTTTTGAGAAGATCAATATTTTCTGGAATAGTTTGGACAATTCCACTATATGTAAACAATTATATAATTATATAATGAAAAATTTTCAGTTGGAAAAAAATATATTAGAACTTGTAAATTTTGGTAGATAATAGAAGTCAAATAGAGATAAGTTATGATTTTATTTTAATTTCCATAAATTGATGGTTTTAAGTGAATATGTAAACAATTATATAATTATATAATTAGCAATTTTCAATTGGAAAAAAATATCCTATAACTTGTAAATTTTGGTATATAATAGAAGTCAAGGAGAGATAAGGTGTGATTTTATTTTAATTTCAATAAATTGATGGCTTTAAGTGAAGATGTAAATTTTGGTAAGTAATAGAAGTCAAGTTGAGATAAGGTGTGATTTTATTTTAATTTCCATAAATTAATGGTTTGTAAATTTTGGTAGATAATAGAAGTCAAGGAGAGATAAGGTGTGATTTTATTTTAATTTCCATAAATTGATGGCTTTAAATGAAGATGTAAATTTTGGTAAGTAATAGAAGTCAAGTTGAGATAAGGTGTGATTTTATTTTAATTTCCATAAATTAATGGTTTGTAAATTTTGGTAGATAATAGAAGTCAAGGAGAGATAAGGTGTGATTTTATTTTAATTTTCATAAATTGATGGCTTTAAGTGAAGATGTAAATTTTGGTATGTAATAGAAGTCAAGTTTTTTTTTTTTGTTTGTTAATTTGTGCGAGACCTGTTGGCTACGCGATTAACCTGTGGCTTGAGAAACCGCGACGCAGGGGTATCTAAGCCAACGATTAACCTGTGGCTTGAGAAACTGCGACTCAGGGGTATCTAAGCCGTCAAAATCATTGGATTTTTTGTCCCCGCAGGTTTCAAACCGGTGACTTTAACATCACGGAGTGGCTTAACAACACACTCCACCGAGTGTCCTACACCTCAGGGACAATAGAAGTCAAATTGAAATAAAGTATGATTTTATTTTAATTTCCATAAATTAATAATTTTAAGTAAAGATAAGGTGTAATTTTATTTTATTTTCTATAAATTAAAAGTTATAAGAACACTGAGCTGTCATAAAAGCTACCCCAAAATCAAAATTTAAAAGTGTTTGTATACTTTATACTTAATATGTATACTTAATACACGCCAATAGATTCCAAAATATAAATACCTTCCATATAACCTGAGCTTACAATTTATATAAATACTTTCCATATACCCTAAACCTACTATATAAATAGTAGGGAAGAAAAATATAGTAAATATAAATAATGATATCATATATCCGTACATTAAGCCTGGTCCATACAATTTCTATCTACTAAGAAAGAGGGGTATCCACGAATTTAATAAAAATAAAAATCATATAATACGAGGAAGAAAAACCCCAAATTCACCCGAATAGTCCACTATTCGAAAGTCCGACGTGACTTTTCAACAATATTGTGGACCCTCTTTTTAATACTGATAGTCGTTCAGACCTTCGAAGACATGAAAGCATGTAGATGGTAAGTCTTTTGTGACTTTTTTTATTAATGCTTCAAAGACTTTGCAGTTGACTTCTTCTCTTCTCGTACCAATCAGATTAGTTTATTGAGAGGGGGACTGATTAAAATCAGTGATAACACTTTTATCAAATGGATTTTTAACTGTGGTACTTGTACTAATACAAAAGCATAATTTCTAGGAGTTTGGGTAACTTTTCAGGAAAATACTTTAAACTCTTGGAAGGTCAAATCTAGAAAGCTCAACAAATTTTTCAGCAATCTCACGTTTAACCATATCTTCCTAAAATATAATATGAAGGTGAATAAATTAGCTAAAAAACCAGAAGGAAATATTCTCTATACTAGTTGAAAAGATAGTCAAATGGTCATGAAGGGCCTAATATAGCTATAAATATATAAATATTTATAAAAGTATTTCTAATGGGGAGAGTAAGTTTTGTAAATTCTACATTGGACATCTCTTTTATATTTAGGATGTTTTCTTTACAATAGTGGAGATTATTACATGTTTTTGCGAGTCTGAGCATAGCTCGACATCCTTTTAGTCGAGAAGATCAATATTATAGTTTGGACCATTCTAGAATATGTAAACAATTATATAATTATATAATGAGCAATTTTTAGTTGAAAAAAAATATCTTAAAATTTGTAAATTTTGGTAAATAATAGAAGTTAAATAGAGATAAGTTATGATTTTATTTTAATTTCCATAAATTAATGGTTTTAAGTGAATATGTAAATAATTATATAATTAACAATTTTCAATTGGAAAAAAATATCCTATAACTTGTAAATTTTGGTAGATAATAGAAGTTAAGGAGAGATAAGGTGTCATTTTATTTTAATTTCCATAAATTGATGGTTTTAAATGAAGATGTAAATTTTGGTAGGTAATAGAAGTCAAGTAGAGATAAGATATGATTTTATTTTAATTTCCATAAATTAATAGTTTTAAGTAAAAATAAGGTGTGATTTTATTTTATTTTCTATAAATTAAATTAATAGTTATAAAAAAAACTGAGATGTCATAAAAGCTACCTCGAAATCAAAATTTGAAAAAGATAAAATGCGATATTTAGGTATTCCACTTTCCATATAAAATAAAATAATAATAATAATGATGATATTTCTAACTTTCGAGCATACATGGTTCTAAAAAACAACCATTTCTACCGTTTTAATTCCATATAAAGCAACATAACATCTAAATTAATGTGATGTATCCAGAAGAATGGCCTACAATGTAATGTGTCTCCATAATAGTTAACTAGGCCTTTTGTAAATAAAGTATGATTCGTCATAATTGACTGAAACATTTTTAATTTACCATTCAAGGTAAATCAAAGATTTAGAGGTTTTCTTTCGTTCTTGAATTTTGGTTTGACCTACGTTTGTTAATCAAATATGCAGAATTTTTTTAAATAAAAAAGAATATCGTTTCTCATAAATGTTTGGTCTTTAAATATCAAATCCAATTTTATAAAACCCTATTCACACATACATCTTCCTAAAATAAAAATCCTACACTCTAATCAGATCTTCTGCTGCTGATTGAGAGATTGGAAATTATCTTCAACTCCAACTCTAATAATTGTAAACAAATTCTTAAATTCAAAGAAATACAAGGAGTGAAATTAAATTATACTCTAAAATGTAATATTAATTCATCACCATGGATAAAACTTAAACACTTAATTAACTATATTGATGGCATCATCATGGCTATAACTTAAACATTTTGTCTATTGATTAACCATTTCATATCATTGTTTTTATATCTGCGCACAGTTACAGAGTCTAGGGAAACAGTCGTATCCAGCCTTTCCATTGTCCAATATTGGCCATGGCAACCCTAACGAATATCAACTCCCGTGGAAGGGATTCTGGATGCTCTCTCCTCATACTATTCTACATAAGTGTTCTCCCGGCCTTCATCATTACTCGTCATGCAGAGGTTTGCAATGCTGTCCACTACATATGCACAAACTCCAGCTACTATGCTGAAGGTAGTGATTTTCAAAGAAATCTGAATACAGTCTTGAATAATCTGGTTCGAGAGACGTCCAAGACTGGCTTTAACACCTCTGTGTCCGGCCAAGTATATGGCCTCCTCCAGTGCAGGGGAGACGCAACAGTCGATCAGTGCTACAATTGTTCACAAGAAGCAGCAACTATCATACCACAAAGTTGTGAGAATGCCGTTGGCGGTAGAATTTGGTTTGATTTCTGCTACTTACATTATGATAACTATAGTTTCTTCGGGCAATTGGATTATTTAGGATATTATACTTTCGACCGAGATAATGTCTCCAATCCTGACGCCTTTAACGAGGCTCTGCAGAGCCTATTAACCAATTTGTCAGCTGAAGCCATAACTGTACCTTCAAGAAATCGATATGCTTCCGGAACAACTGCAGACCCCTTCTATCCAAAAACTTATG
>SNQJ01S0135487.1:0-13799 GCA_010110895.2 Picea sitchensis
ACTCCCCCGCGTGGAAGAGTGTACATACTTCTGGGGTGTAAATACTTCATGGGGTATAGACATGGCTGAAAGCAAAGGACCTCTGCATCAGGAAGATAATCAGGCTCCACAACCAACAGGAACACCTCCCAAGGTACATAATCTCAACACTCCCTATTACCGAGGAAGGTGTTCCTCACCAAGCCCATCTTGCCTCTGAAGTAGACATGTTTGCCCCTTGGCAGGGCCTTGGTGAGTATATTTGCAACCTCGTCATCAGTCGATATATACTGCAACTGAACTGCGCCTCTCTTAACCCAATCATATATGAAGTGGTACCTAGTTTCAATGTGCTTCGACTGGTCATGAAACACTAGATTCTCAAAGAGTTTAATGCAACTTTGATTATCACAGTGTATGACGGTCGGTGGCATCTCTTGACCAAACAATCCAACCAACATCTTACGAAGCCAAATGGCCTCACAACTGGCTTGACTGACCGCCATGTACTCTACCTCGGTCAAACTCAAAGAAACTGACTTCTGCTTCCAGCTGAACCAGGAAACAAGTCCTGACCCCAAACCAAAGAAACACCCTGAGGTGCTTTTTCTGTCAGTAACACATCCTTCCCAGTTTGAGTCTATGTAGCCAACCAAACTAACTTCATCACCTCTCATATAGTCTAGGCCATAATCAACTATCCCAACAATGTACCTCAAAACATGTTTTTCCCTTGTCATATGAACACTTCTCTGCTCTACCATATGCTAGCTGAGAGTGTTCATGACAAAACAAATATCTGGTCTGGTGTTAACCAAATACATGAGTGAACTGATCAGCTGCCTGTAAACTGTGGCATCTTCCAATTGGCTATCTGAAGCACTAAGCTTCTTCCAGTTGGTAATCATAGGTGTAGACATGGGTCTGCAGTCCTCCATATGAAATCTACTCAAAATATTTGCTGCATGCTTCCACTACCTGAGAAATATGTGACCCTCCTCCTGCCATACCTCCATACCCAGAAAGTAGTGCATCAATCCAATATCACTCATCTCAAACTATGATGCAAGTCTCAACTTGCACTCAACTATGAGATCCTCGACTCCAGTGATGAACAAGTCATCCACATATAAAATGAGAATGAGTGTGTCCTCACCTCTAATGATGTAATAGAGGTTAGGATCAACATCGCTCTTCTTGAATCCCATCTGAAGCAAGTAAGTGTCTATGCATGAATACCAAGCTTGAGGATCTTTCTTTAGACCATAAAGTTCCTTTCTCAAAAGACACATGTGAGTCTCCCTCTCACTCACCTCAAACCCCTACGGCTGCTCAATGTACACCTCTGCATCAATAAAGACATTTAGAAATGTGATCTTCACATCCATCTGGTGAATGCTCCAACCCATCTATGTTTCTATGGTAATGATACTCATGATGGAGGTGTATCTCGCAACTGGTGTGAATGTCTCGTCATAATTGAATCCCTCAATCTGACAGAAGCCTCGTGCCAAAAAACAAGCCTTATGTTTCTTTATGTTGCCATCTGCAACATACTTGGTTTTGTAAAACCACCTGGAAGTCACAACTAACTTCCCCACTAGCCTCAGAACCACCTCCCAAACATCATTGCGCACAATGGAGTCATACTCCTCTACCATGGCCTCTCTCCAGACCTGATGGTCCACTCCTTGTGAAAATGTCTATGGCTCAGTATCTCTGATACTCATCACTAGTGCCAAATATGCTCCCAATCTCACTGGAGGTATGCTCTATTTGATATGGCTCTTGGGATCCCCTACATTCTCTCTAGCCTCCTTCAGGGTCTCCCAAAACCATCTAGATCTCCTCTTTTCTGAAGTGGTCAATGAAGAAACAAGGTATCTTTTCCCAAGAGTGACTGCCTCAGGACTTGTCTCAACACCCTGAGAACCTGAAGTTTGTGACCCCTCTGACTGAACATGCTCTGATTGTGACTCTGAAGTTGTGCATGGTGACCCTGTCACCCTTGATACTAGTGTACCGGAAAATTGAGGCTGTGCTCCCTATGAGACATCAATCAATGCCTATGCATCATCCTTAACTCTGATTCTCGACTGAAGACATCTCTGCAAAGCCCTATCTTCCTCAAATCTGACATCTCTGCTCACCACCACTCTCCTAAGTGGCAGAATGTGGATGCGATAGGCTTTGGACACCTCTGAGTATCCAACTAGAATCCCCTACTGGGCCGTGGGGTCTATCTTTGTCCTCCTCTCCGAAGGGACATGAGAAAAGGTCAAGCACCCAAATATCCTGATGTGCTTGACATCGAGCCTCCTACTAGTGAAGTCCTCCTCAAGATTCATCTTCCCCAATATCGTATGGGGACTCCTGTTCTGCAAGTAAACCATAGTATCACATGCCTCTGCCCATAAGTACAAAGGAAAACTCTGATCGTGCAACATAGATCTCGCTGCATCGGTAATATCCCGATTCTTCCTCTTGACAACCCCGTTCTGTTGGAGGTTGTATGGTATGGTCATATGTCTTCTAATTCCATGCTGGGCATAGAAGTCTATGAACTGTTTGGAGGAATACTCACCCCCGTTATCAGACCACAAGACTTTGATCCTCTTTCTAGATTGGTTCTCCACAAGAGCTCTGAACTCTTGGAATCGTGCGAATACCTCACTCTTGGCCTTTAGGAAATAGATCCAAGTCTTCCTCGAGTAGTCATCAATGAATGTGAGATAGTACTCACAACTACTCAAGGAATTTCGAGTCATGGGACCACACACATCCGTGTGTACTAAATCTAGTTTCCCAGCTGACCTAGTGTCACTACTGGGGAACAAGGCCTTGGTAAACTTACCAAGCACACACCCTATGAAAACATCTTGATGCTATGTACTGATCTGTGGCACTCCATTCACAACCTCTATCAGTCCTCTGAGAGATCCATGATGTAGGTGGGCCATCCTACGATGCCATGACTCACATATTTGTCTGCTGCTATTGTTGCTCACTACCAATGCATGAAGAGGCTGAAAAAGCAATCTGAACAGTTTCCATCCCTCACTCCAATCACTTGTCCTGAGGAAAGCAAATACCCCTTAGGGTGAATGAGTACCTCGGTTACCCTGAAGGTCACCTCAAGACCTCTATCCTGGAGGTTAGAAACTGAAATCAAATTCTTCTTTAGCCCAAGGAAAAAGAGAACGTCGCTGAACAATATAGGTGGCATGCTATCTCTATGAAAGGTAACAATGCCAATCCCAACAACTCTGACCAAGGTGTCATCTCCAAGAGAAATCTCCAACCTAACCTCGGTATCTTTGAGATCAGTCAAATTCCCTATGAATCCATTCATATGGCTCAAAGCCCCACTGTCAATATACCATATGCTGGGTGCTGTCTCAACTGAAGTGCAACATATGAGGAAAGCACACTCCCTCTGAAACTGAGTCTGAAAATCTGCCTCCTCTGTTGTAGTTGTGGTACCACTCCTCTTCTTCTTCCTGTTGGGACACTGTCCAACATAGTGCCCCAAATTCTTACAAACAAAGCACTTCACTTTGCTCATATCTTTCTTTTGACCACTGTTTCTCTCTTCTCCACTCCCCTGTGGTGGGGCCCCAAACTTGGGACCCTTCCGACCCCCACAACTAGCCTTCTTCTTTCCCTTTGTCCAAAGAGCAAGATCCTCATCACCCTAACCAGATTGTTGTTGCTGTCGTTGTCTAGAGGCCTCTGCTACAAGTCTAATCTCCTCCTGGATGAAGTCATCCCACATCCTCTCAGATGTGGGCATGACCTCCCTGGCAACAATGCCACGAACGAATGGGCCCCACAGTTTGGTGAAGATATTCATAGCTTGCCTCACCAAAGAGTTAGGGTCCACAACCTCTCTGACGACTCTAAGATCGTCTTTGATATGAGTGTAGCGACCAAGGAATGAAGTCACTGACTCATCCTTGAGCATGTGAATGCCCTTGATTCGGTCATGAATAACCATCTTTCGGTTCTCATTGGAGCTCTCATACAACTTGCATATAGATGCCCACATATCATATGCATATGTCTTCCCATTCAAATGGGGAATGATATGATCTCGAACTACATAAAAAATGGTCCTCTTTGCCTTGTTGTTCCTTTTCGTGAACTCTTCCACCAAGATGGGAGCAATAACAGGAATGAATGGAACAACCACCTCAACTATCTCCCATAGTTCTACGTCCTCTAAGACAAAGACCATACTCGCCTTCCAAGGAGACCAATTACTAGCCCCAACTAGCGTATCCTCAACACGCATCTGAGATGCTGACATGTTTGCCAAAATACACTCCAACTAATGCTCAAACTACAAAGGAATGCTGCCTCACTCATGTCAAGACAGGTGTGAAAAGAGGCAAGCGAACTCCGACCTCACTCCTAGAAAAATAGGTGTGAAAAGAGGTCGAATCAAATTAGCCTCACTACTACCCCATAGGTGTGAAAAGAGACTGACAAAAAACTGATACAACTGCCCAACTATCCTCTACAAAAATATTCTCAGAAACAACCACTGAAAACTATCAATGGTTGTCCACAAAAATCTACCCAGAAACAACCACTGAAAACTATCAATGGTTGTCCACAAAAATTTGCCAAGAAGATGTATATGACAACCAACAAATATGTTGTCCAAGCTGCTAAAAAATCAACCACCTCAGCTCTAATACCATGAAGATTTTCCAGGTCCTATCAAGCTACCAACTGGGTTTGTCTTTGACCTCAGGTTGGCTCTAAGTGTTGGGTATGTGTTATATTCTTTGCATGTGTGTGTGTGTGGGTGCATCAGATACGACAACTGCATCTGACGATCCCTTCACCTAGAGATTTTCCATTATCTTTCCTAGGGGGGGCAGGTATGCCCCCCCTGGTTACGCGCAACGTTTGGCAATGGGCGGTAGCTCAGGGCAGCGCCTCGATTTTTTTTTTTGGGNGGCAGGTATTCCCCCCCTGGTTACGCGCAACGTTTGGCAATGGGCGGTAGCTCGGGGCAGCGCCTCGAATTTTTTGTTTGGGTGGTTTTTGCTATTTTTAGCGGATTTGTAAATTAATCCCGGATTAAGGGATTAGGGTTTTGGTATCTACGGAATACCTAAAAACATTGTATATATTGTATGGTGAATGGTGAAATTCGATATAATGAAAATAAGAAAGGTTTTCCCAGTTGAGGGTTTCCGGTATAAAATCTCCATGTACTCTGTGTATGAGCCATTGATTAATTTCTGTATTGCTTAAGAATCTATATGCATTGCTTTACTTCGCAGGTTTAAAACTCACACTAAGTTTCAATTGTCTTATGAAGATTTTGCTACTATTTTAGAACAACCAATAGTTTAGGAACTTCTTGTTGATTTGTTACGGTTACATTTGCAATCTAGGTGCTCTAGCATGTAGTTTTACTGATAAAGGGTTAGCACATGCATACCAAAATAAATGCAACACACCTAGAGATATTTACAACTGAAAATAATCAGATCTAAAATATTAACACACATAAATTTGTACACAGGTATTTTTGGTCAACATGACCCTAGATAACCCCCCGGGGAAAACCAATTTGGAATATATGTCTATATATAAGGAGAAAGACGGTGGAATAAAAAAAGTACAAAATATAGATGAACCTGATACAATAGAATCTTGATCCAAGCTGAAACACAAGTCCAAATGAACTAGGTGTGCCCCTCATAAATGCTCCCAAATCCATTGAATTTGCTGCAGATGCAAACTGTGAGCTATGAATGGAAAAACCATCCACAATACTATGATACTGGTGTGTGGCCTCCCTTTGAAACTGATCCCATTGCAATCTGATAGGTGTAAGTCCTCCCCACTGCTAATGCACCCTCCTCAACAAGTGCGCCCTCCTCAACAATGGAAGCTCCTCAGTAAATAAACAAGGCTCCAAGCCTGATGTCTCTCTCCATGAAAGCATGCACCAAAACTAGCCTCACCTAGCGCTTCAAACCTCATCTCCAAGATCTCTCTCAATATCTCCAAGTGAGAAAATGACTGAATGAGCTCTCCTTTGCCCTTTGCGCTCCTCTTGAACCTCCATAAGGAAACCTAAGATATGGTTGGCTGAGATCAACCCATCTCCCATCTAATCAAAGGTTGAGATCTCTCTAAAAGAATATCACTCAATAATCCACTTTGGGTTAAGTTTCCTAAGTTCACTTTAAGTCTCTAATTCACCCACAAAGTGAATTAATAGTCATTTTAGGCATAAATGACAAAAATTCACTTTTGACTTAAAACTCCTAAGTCAAAGTGAAATTAGACACAAAGTACAAGGCACAAAGAACATAGTACATCCCACATGTGTTTATGAGACACAAACACATGGGGAACACCTCCCAAGGTACATAATCTCAACATGACTAAGTGTTAGAGTAAGCCCTCTGAGCAGTCAAAGGATTTGAGAGATAAAGCTTAAGAGAGATAGCGGGGAGAAATATTCAAAGGGAGTGAAGCTTTGAAGGTTTCACAATTCATAGACTAAGATCCATCCAGAAGGGAGTAAGATCATTCTAGATTGTTGGATCTAGGAAAAGTGCACGAGTTTTAAGTCTCTGCATGCACATAGGAATGAGGATTCGCTGAAGTCCTAAAGAGGTCAGGGACCGTCCATCATCCAGGGGGACAGGTAGTGTGAGATACACAACTCCAGAGCGAAAGCACTTTGAAAGTTTTGGGGTCAAGGAGAAAGCGAAATCACCAAATAACTGAAGATCCAGAATAGATCCATACCATTGGTTTTCAAGAGATATGTGTCGGTAGATTTGAGACTTCGAGGAAAGTCACTTCGGAGGATTTCAAGTGTGGTGTGTGAAAAAATCTCGAAGTCCCGAAGGCTGAAGTAGATCACAACCATCCATTACGGAGAGCATGTGGTGAGAGATCTGGAAGTTCAGAGACTTAACGCTTCGAAAGGAAGTCGACGTGAGCGTAGAAGATCTGGACCGTCAGATCCAGAAGAATGTGTGGCATGAATCTGTCAACTTCGGGTGAAACCACCCCAGGAGGGATGAGTGCACAGGATTTTGAAACTTCTGAATCCCGAAGAGTCGAAGAAGATAGTGGCAGTTAGATCCAAAAAAACACACGTCAACAAATCGTGTACTTTGGGAAGAAGCAAGCGTAGAAGTTTGAAACTTCCAAAGCCTGAAGAGCCGAAGTGAATAGTGGTCGTCGGATCCAGAAAGACACACGTCAATAGATTGTGTACTTCAGGTGGAAGTACTTTGGGAGGAAGCAAGTGCAAAGAGTTTAAAACTCCCAAAGCCCGAAGAGCCAAATTCAATCAGAGCCATCGATCTGCAGGAGGACACGTGTTGACAGATCGTGAACTTCGGGTGAAAGCATTTTGGGAGGAAGCAAGTGGGGAGGTTGAGGCTCCCGAAGGCCAAAGTCTCGAAGTGGACTAGAGCCATCGAATTGAGGTGGACGCATGGTTCCATATCTAGAACTTCGGGTACAGAATACTCCAAGGAAAGCGGAGGTCGAAAGTGCCGAACTCCTGGAGCGCGGAGTCCTGAAGTGGATCTCGATTGTTGATCGTGAAGGAGGACGAGGACCGTTGATCTGGTCCTAGATGAAGGTTACAAAGTTGTGAAGCACCAGAAGGTTAATCCCTAGGTCACAACCAAGGTCACAAGTGAGGAAGGAGCTAGCATCTGTCAGTGTGAGATTTGGAACAGGGTGCTAAGAAAGTAGGACCCACAGATGACCGTCGATCTAAAAATGAAAAATAGACGATGAGGAATCATTGCGTGGAGAGGAGGAAAAATTAACAGAAACGCTAGTTCTCCGTCTGCTATTTTCCAACGTCATTGATCTTGTCGGGACAAGGGATCAACAACCACAATTTAAAGGAGATTTGGGTGAACACTTTTCAGATTGCGGGGACAGAGCTCTCCGATAAAGAGTGATCACGTTGGCAACCAACAATTTTTGTGAAACATCGATCAACGGGAAAATCAACCACGATAATATCATGACCGTGAAAACCCTGAGGGTGATAACATGGCCTGCATTTGATTGAGTCTGAGACTAGCAAGGTCCCGAGGAGCTGATCCAGCTCGAGAATATTTAACGATCCTTGATTGGGAGGTCGAGCAGTCCCGAGGGAGAGTAGGGGGGTCTGTGTCAAGTGGTATCAGATCCTAAAAGAACTCAAATTTGTACTATGTGTGTGAGAACCAGTCAGCACAATGCCACCGAGGATACGCGTGGAGTCGCCAGTAGCCAATCGAGATGTCGAAAGGGAAATGAGGAAACTACATGAAAGATTGGAAGTGATGAAAGCAGTGCAGAGGAGAGCACCTTATGCTAGAGACATCAGTGAGGCAGAAAGTGAAGAGACAGAGGTTGAAGAAGCTACAAGGGAAGATGTTGCCGAAGAATGCTTACTAAAAGCTGTTGTGAAGTTGGGAGCTAGAGAAAAGGTAGACATCCCAATGTATGAAGGCAATTTGGATGTTGAAGAGTTGTTGGATTGGATAGGGTCCATAGACAAGTATTTCGATTATGAAGTTTTCATTGAGGACAAGAAGGTGAGGCATGTTGTCACCAGACTGAAAGGACATGCATCACTGTGGTGGGATGAATTACAGGCTATCAGACAAAGCAAAGGTAAGAAAAATATTAAGAGTTGGGATAGAATGGTAGCCAAGTTGAAGGCGAAGTTCATGCCCAAGGATTATCAGATAAATCTATTTAGGGGGATGCAGAACATGATATAGAAGGGAATGACAGTGAAAGAGTACACATAAGAGTTTTACAAGATGAACATCAGGACTGGACTGAGGGAGAGATATGAAGAGAAAGTTGTCAGGTACATAAATGGCATGAGATATGAAATCCATGATGAAATCAACATGATGTTTGTGAGGATAGTAGAGGAGGCATATCAATATGAATTCAAAGCAGAGGAGAAGTTGGCTAGAAAACAGAGCCAACGAGGCAAAGGTAGAAGCCCGAATAGAGGTAAAGGAGTTTCCCATGATAAGGCACAAAAGCCCAAGGGTGAGGATGAGAAAACCCACATTCACTCAGAAAGAGGAGGAATCTCCAGAGGGAGACAACCTGGTGAAAGAAATTATTTTTCTAGAGGAAGAGGAAGAAGCAGAGGAGGAGAGATAATATTTTATACCTGTGGAAAACCAGGACACAAGTCTTGGGAATGCCCAGAGAGAAAGATGATAAAATATAGACAAGAACAACATGATGACGGAAAAATCTCACTAGCCAACACTCAATATTCACACCAATGTTACATATTTATAGTACAATGGATGATGCCACCTCATAGAGAGATTTTCTCTAGATCCTAAAATCATGCATGATGAGTAGGCTAGGCAATCTTAACTAACTCATTAGTCATCACTTGAGGATATATTACTAATATCCTAAACGAATAATACAAATATAGGTGACAATTAGACTTAGTAATTGGTTAAGGTAATCCATAGGCTAACAATCCCCCCCTCAATCACAAGTCTGATCAATAATACTAGGAATAAAACATAAATTGGTATCAATTCCAAGTCTTCATAGTGAAACTCCTGTGCCGAGCCTCAATGAATAAATCCCTGAAAAACCGCCAATCTGGATGTTGAATGGTTCATTTGAAATGAACTGGAAGAGAGCTGAGATATGGAAGTGAAAAACTGCAATATCTGAACATTCCCTGATTGCTTGACAATTTGATCATTTTGCCAAGTATTTTAGCTAGAAGAATCTAATGTCTTCTACAAATTGGTGAACATGTAGTATCACCACTCTACTATCTGTGTATTACTGAAAGTGCTCTCTAAATTTTTGGTTTGGGATAACCACTGACCAATTGATACCATGTATCTGATGGTTTTTGGATAACCACTAACCAATCTTGACACTTTTAGGTGACCAATAACATCCCAATGTATCATGTGTATGATTCAATTGCAAGTCATTGAATCATAATCATGCCAAAGTCTGCCATCTCTGGAAAATCTCACTATGTAATCATGTGAGCCAGGATGCATGCAATTTTTTCACTTAATGTAAACTTCAATCTGATGAGAGTGAACCAAGAGAATTGAATTAACTTCTAGTTTGACAAATCCCTGAAAATGCTTGACAACTCAATCAAATCCCAAGCTGCAATGCAAAAGGATCCTCTTGTCCTATGCTAGGTCAAATGACCATCTATGTGAACCAAATGTCCACATCATTGCTCTCAAAATCAAAATCAACATCCCAATTATGTATGATTCAACTTAAACTTATTGAACCATAATTCTGCTAAAGTCCGTCATCTACAGACTGCAATTTCCCATTTGACAAATTTCATGCCCATCTGAGATATTTGATGCTTGTTGTTGTTGAAACTTTCTGTCTGACAACCATCTTCAATTCCATCATTAATTCCCCCCTTTGTCAGCTGAAATGAGAGACCAAAAGTGGTTTCATGAACCATCGTCACTGGAATTTTGAACTCCCCCCCTTAAGGTGCATGAGAGTTACATCATTGTACTTCCCCCTTCTATGCTCAAGAGAGTACCATACTTATTCCATTTGAGTACAACACAAAGTGGGCATGCAGAAAAAAACCACATGTTATCTCATCCCACGAGGGCCATGCTCGAAAGCTACACCATATGGGGACCCCTTATGTGAGGTACAAAAAATTTATGTGCTGCAATATTGGTCTTTACTTGAGATTGAATTCTTCGGTAAGACTTATATAATCACTTGGTTGTTGATGACCATTTCCAAGGATCAATCCACTCATAGTAAATCTTCAATCTTGCAGGTTTCTTTAGTGTTGAACATATGTTTGAAGAATGGTTATTCTTGCCACAATGATGGCAAGGATGGAGATCAAAACACTGATTCTCCTTATGACCAAATCGATTTAAATGTTGGCACTTATCATTTTGATGCTAAATTGGAACAGGTGAAGGTGAAACTTCTTGAAGGAATCCAACACTTTGGAATTGGATTGGTTTATAATAATCAATAATATGAAAGGTAAATTCCTTGTCATATCCAAGTCCTTTTCTATTCTTGTTGTAGATGATTTCTTCCCAAGGTCTGATGATGGGCTTGGAAAGAGTATTCTGAACCTGTTGTTTTGAAATCCGTGGAAGTGGATTTACTGCATGTTGTTGCAGCATTGAAAGGTTTTCTTCACTAAACTCAAAAGAAAATTCTTGAAATGTAGGTTCAAGAATAGCTTCATATTTGTTTGCATCTGGATTTGTCTTACTCAATTGCTCCTTCATTAATTGTTGATCAAAATCATCATCTTCATCATCATAGAGAGGGTTTTGCTGAACAAAAACTAGTTCAGAACACTTCACTGGCTGTTGATTTTTGAGATCCCTGATTTCATCATTCAATAGTTGGGATAAAGATTGAAGAAGTATAACTTTAGCTTGCATCACTTGCAAACAATTTAGAATTGATTGAAGAGTTTCTTTGTTCAATATAACTGTGTTTCCTTTAGTGGTGTTTATTAGAGTGTTCAATAACTCTAATAATTCTAGATTTCACTCCATTTGAACACGCTTGTTTGAACTTTTCATTCACTTAATCTTCTCACTCGCTATGATACCAATTGATAAAACAAAGATGCTCTGATACCAATTGATAAAATATAGACAAAAACAACATGATGATGGAAAATGCTCACTAGCCAACACTTAGTATTCACACCAATGTTACATATTTATAGTACAATGGGTGATGCCACCTCATAGAGATATTTTCTCTAGATCCTAAAATCATGCATGATGACTAGGCTAGGCAATATTAAATAACTCATTAGTCATCACTTGAGGATATATTACTAATATCCTAAATTAATAATACAAATATAGGTGACAATTAGACTTAGTGATTGGTTAAGGTAAGGCATATGCTAACAAAAGAAAGGAAGAGGAGGTGAAGCTCACATTTCAGAAGCACATAAAGGGAATGTTGAAGCAGAAGGTACAGAGGATGCAAAATCGTTGATGCCGAGGAAGGTTCTCTTGAAGCCAGAACCATAGGTTGAAAAACTAGTGCAGAGGAGCAATTTGTTCAGGACAACTTGCAAGACTAAAGACAGAGCATGCAAGGTGATATTTGACAGTGGGAGCACTGATAATCTAGTATCCATAGAGATGGTGCAGAAATTGGAGCTGGAGACAACTGCACATCCAAATACATATAAGGTCTCATGGTTGCAAAAAGGACACCAGGTAATGGTAACTAAAAAATGCCTTGTTGAATTTAAAATAAGTGGATATAGAGATGAGATTATGTGTGATGTAATTCCCATGGATGTATGTCATGTTTTGTTTGTAAGACCATGGAAGTTTGACAGGAATGCCATTCATTATGGGAGAAAGAACACTTGCACTTTGGAAAAGAATGGTAGGACACACATGTTGCTGCCAATAGAGGAGAAAAAAGTAAAAGAATAAGCCAGCACAAGCATACTTCTCATGAGTGGGAAGGAACTCCTGAGTGAAGTTAAGAAGGAACAAGAGATGCAGTTTATTGTGGTGAGGAAACCTAGAGTGGTCCTTACAAGTAATTCTATGGATGATTTGCCTGAAGAAGTTCATGAGTTGTTGGAGAATTTTGTTGACATAATAGTGGATGAGTTTCCTAACTCATTTCCACCTATCATAAATATTAGCCATCATATTGACTTGATACCAGGAGCAAGTCTGTCGAAAAAATTAGCATACATATTGACACCTCAAGAGAATGAGGAGGTAAACAAACAAGTCCATGAATTATTAGACAAGGGTTTGGTCAGAGAAAAATTGAGTCCATGCGCAGTACCAACTATGTTGAGTCCAAAGAAGGATGGAGGATGGGGAATGTGTATAGACTCAAGATCCATAAACAATATCACCATCAAGTACATATTTGCTTTGCCTAGGATGGATTAGTTAATGGATTGCTTAAGTGGAGCAATTTTTTTTTTCAAAGATAGATTTGAAAATTGGATATCACCAGATAAGAATGAGAGAAGGTGATGAGTGGAAGACAACCTTTAAGACAAATGAGGGGTTGAATGAGTGGCTTGTTATGCCCTTTGGCTTGACAAATGCCCCAAGTAATTTTATGAGATTGATGAATGAAGTATTGGAGGATTTCATTGGTAAGTTTTTGATTGTATATCTAGATGATATACTGGTCTTTAATAAAACTAAAGAAGAGCATTTGAGACTCTGACATTAGTGACGAGGAGACTACAATAAGAGAATCTGTTGAAAAATTTGAAGAAGTTCTCTTTTATGAAGACATAACTCATTTAATTGGGGTTTATGATCTCTTCAAATGAAGATGGACCCCGAGAAGTTCAGAGCAATCAAATAATGACCATCACCAAGGAGTATGTTTGAGGTGAGAAGCTTCCATGGATTAGCCAGTTTCTATAGAAAGTTCATTAGAAATTTTAGTGGAATTTATGCACCAATGATTGATACAGTGAAGAAGAGACACAAGTATTTTAAATGGATAGAAGAAACTGAGAAAAGTTTCAATATATTGAAGGAGAAGATAACAGAATGACCAATTCTGGTCTTGCCAAATTTTAGGAAGACATTCCAAGTAAGGTGTGATGCAAGTGGAGTTGCAATTGGAGCATTTTTAAGCCAAAACAATAGGCCTGTTGCATATTTCAGTGAGAAGCTGAATGAGTCTAAGGGAAAGTACTCCACATATGACAAAGAATTTTATGCCATAATTCAATCCTTGAAGAAATGGAGGCACTACCTTGTTCCAAAGGAATTTGTCTTGTA
>SNQJ01S0135487.1:13811-37404 GCA_010110895.2 Picea sitchensis
GCATATGAAGCATGTGCAAATACTGTGCTCAGAGACAAAATCCAGTGGAAAGAGTACATGATTCAAGATGGATTGTTGTTTAAAGGTTGCCAATTGTGCATACCAAGGTGCTTGATGAGGGAAAATATGCTGAAGGAAAAACACAATGGAGGTCTAGCAGGACATTTCGACCATGACAAGATGTTTGCACAATTGAACAATTCATACTATTGGCCAAGTAAGAGAGTAGAGGTGAAGAGGTTTGTGAACAAATATAATATTTTCCAGTATGTAAAAGGAAAGAAACATAACATTGGATTGTATCAACCATTGCCTATTCCAGATAGGCCTTGGGATGCAATAAGCATGGATTTTGTGTTAGGATTGCCAAGAAACCAGAGGGGGAGTGATTCCATCTTTGTTGTGGTTGATAGATTCTCAAATATGGCACAATTTATCCCATTCCAGAAGACCATTGATGCACCACATGTTGCGATTTTGTTTTTCAAGGAAGTTGTGAGACTTCATGGATTACCCAGGAGCATTGTCTCAGACAGAGACACTAAATTTGTTGGTCATTTATGGAGAACATCATGGAAGAAGCTGGGGACATAACTATCTTTTAGTTCAGCATATCACCCTTAGATAGATGGACAAACTGAGGTGGTAAATAGGATTTTAGGAAATTTGTTGAGAAGTTTGGTCACTAAACATCACAACAAGTGGGATCAAATTCCGTCACAAGCAGAGTTTGCATATAATAACTCACCAAACAAAAGTACAGGAAAAATCCCATTCTAGATAGTGTATGGAATGATGCCAAGAGGGGTATTAGAATTGAGAGACATGGAGCAGAAGACTTCGCTGCAGAAATGCAGAAGCTTCATAATTAAATCAGGGAGCAATTGCAAAAAAACAATGCAGAGTATAAACACAGAGTCGATCAACACAAAAGAGAACTTGAATTTGAAGTGGGAGATCAAGTCTTAGCACACTTGACGAACGAAAGGTTCCCAAGAGGAACATATAACAAGCTGAAGTTGAAGAAGATTGGACCATGCAAGATCCTAAGAAAATTTGGTAACAATGCTTATGAGATAAAGTTTCCAAAGGATGTGAGAATATCACCCATATTCAACATTTCAGACATGTATCCTTACAGGGAAGATGACATAGAGAGATCAGAAGATCAAGAGAAGATTCAATGGGAGAAGCAGATGCCTATAGAAGAAAATCCACAGATGGAGAAGATCATTGATCAGAGGATTGGCAAGAAGACCAGGAGGAAGACCTATTTTGAATATTTGGTCAAGTGGAAGGGACACCCGATAAAAGATGCCAGTTGGGTACGTGAAGCTGATGTCCAGAAGCATGGAAGGTCAGTGCAGTAGATCATGGACATGAGTCCATGATTTTTCTGCCCAGAGGAGTATGATGTAGGAGCATCGTCAACCAAAGCCACATGGGATGACAAAACAACACTTAGAGCACCTTTTGAGTAAAATTTTAAATTTTGAAAGATGGCGTATCTCAGAGAAATTATGAGTAAAAGATGAATCATAGAAGTTAATGGGAGGAGGTTGAATGATCGCGTCAAAACTAGAAGAGATCAGATCATCCTTTAGTTATTTGATTTTGGCGTGGATCTGAAGATTCACCTTAAATTGTCTGTCACAGATGTTTATGTAATAGGACACAAGTAGTTATAGAATTTAATTTCGATCAGGTAGGTAGTTGGAGGAAACCTGAAAGGACCTCTTGTATAAGTAGGTGCATTGTATACCTAAATAAGGTTAGTTGCAGTTTAGTAGGAGATAGTCGTTACTGAGTGTAAGTTGTTATCGGGCTGTAGCCATTTTACATTTGAATGAATACAACAAAGGGATATTGACCCAATGCAGGTTGTTTATACTATTTATAGTTTCCCTGTTATTTCATGTCTCTATGAATGAATGCGTTATTTTGTTGAGCATATGACACTGTGAAGTATTGGGATAAGTTTCAAATCGCTTCTCTTCGTTGAGCTCATGCAAGGTGTGCATATTGTCTGCAAGGAGTGTGTTGACGGAGTCTGTTTCGACTCAGAAGCTCAGAAGAGATAGCGTGAAACTTCCATTGCAAAGAGTGCAAAGGGACTGCTGCAAGGTGTGCACAATCTCCCGCAAGAAGTTAAGTATTGCGTAGGAATCTTTTGAAAGGAGTGCACAGAATAGAAGTTCAACTAAGTGTTGGAGTAAACCCTCTTAGGAGTCAAAGAATACGAGAGATAAAGCTCAAGAGAGATAGAGGGGATAAATATTCAAAGGGAGTGAAGCTCTGAAGGCTTCACGAGTCATTGACTAAGATCCATCCAGGAGGGAGAATGATCGTTCCAGATCATTGAATCTGGTCAAAGAACATGCGTTTAAAGTCTCTGCGTGCACATATGAGCGAGAATTCGCCGAATTCCCGAAGAGTTTAGGGACCATCCATCATCTAGAGGACAGGTGGCGCGATATCCACAAATCTGGAGTGAAAGAAATTCATACGTTTTGGGGTAAAGGAGAAAGCGAAATCGTCGAATAGTCGAAGATCCATAATAGATCCATACTATTGGTTTCTAGGAGATACGTGTCGACAGATCTGAGACTTCGAGGAAAGTCACTTCGAAGGATTTAAAGTGTGGAGTGTGACAAACTACTGAAGTCCCGAAGGTTGAAGTAGATCACAACCGTCCGTTGTAGAGAGCACGTAGCGAGAGATCAGGAAGTTCAGAGACTTAACGCTTCGAAAAGAAGTCGACGTGAGCAGAGAAGATATGGATTGTCAGATCCATAAGGACGCGTGGTGTGAATCCATCAACTTCAGGCGAAACCACCTCGGGAGGGACGAGTGTGCAGGAGTTTGAAACTCCCGAAGCCCGAAGAGCTGAAGTGGATAGTAGCTGTCGGATCCAGAAAGACACACTTCAACATATCATGTACTTCGGGAATATGCAAGCGTAGAAGTTTGAAACTCCCGAAGCCCGAAGAGCTGAAGTGAATAGTGGTCGTCGGATCCAGAAGGACACACATCAACAAATCGTGTACTTAGGGAGGAAGAAAGTGCGAAGAGTTTAAAACTCCCAAAGCCCAAAGAGCCGAAGTCAATCGAAGTCGTCGATTTGTGAGAGGACACACATCGATAGATCATGAACTCTGGGTGACAGTGTTATGGGAGGAAGAAAGTAGGGAGGTTGAGGCTCCCGAAGTCCGAAGTCCCGAAGTGGACTAGAGCCGTTGATTTGAGGTGGAC
Organism: Picea sitchensis; assembly: GCA_010110895.2. NCBI lineage: Eukaryota > Viridiplantae > Streptophyta > Pinopsida > Pinales > Pinaceae > Picea > Picea sitchensis. Next base: position 17,064 of record SNQJ01S0135487.1, read on the forward strand.
ACATGGCACCATATCTAGAACTTCGAGTACAAAATACTCCGGGGGAAAGCAAAGGTTGAAAGTGTCGAACTCCCGAAGCATGGAGTCCGGAAGCATGGAGTCTCGAAGTGGATCTCGATCTTTGATCATAAAGGAGGATGAGGATAGTTGATCTGGTCCTCACCAAAGGTTCCAGAGTTGTGAAGCGTTAGAAGTTTAAGCCCTGGGTCACAACCAAGGTCACATGTGAGGAAGGAGCTAGCGCCTGTCAGTGTGAGATTTGGAACAGGGTGCTAAGAAAGCAGGACCCATAGATGACCATCGATCTAAAAATGGAAAATCGATGGTGAGGAATCATTGCAGGTAGAGTAGGAAAAATTAATGGGCGCGCTAGTTCGTCGCCCGCTATTTTCCAACGTCGTTGATCTTGTTGGGACAGGGGATCAATGAGCACAATTTAAAGGAGATTTGGGTGAGCACTTTTCATATTGCGGGGACAAATCTCTCCGATAAAAAGTGAGCATGTTGGCAACCTGCAATTTCTATGAACCGTTGATCGACAGGAAAATCGACCACGATCAGATCATGAACGTGAAAACCCTGAGAGTAATAATAGGGCCTGCATTTGATTGAGTCTGAGACTAGCAAGGTTCTGAGGAGCTGATCCAACTCGAGAATATTTAACGATCCTTGACCGGGAGTTCGAGCATCCCCGAGGGAGAGTAGGGGGGTCTGTGTCAGATAACNGAACGTGAAAACCCTGAGAGTAATAATAGGGCCTGCATTTGATTGAGTCTGAGACCAGCAAGGTTCTGAGGAGCTGATCCAACTCGAGAATATTTAACGATCCTTGACCGGGAGTTCGAGCATCCCCGAGGGAGAGTAGGGGGGTCTGTGTCAGATAACGAAATGAGGAGGTTCCTTGGAACCAATAAGTATTGTACATATATCATAATAAATAAGTAATCACAACATTAACCATCATTTTTATAGATTCACAAGGTCCACATTCCAAATAAGTAGTCATTTAAATTTAGGAGAATAAGAACAATCATAAAAATCAATTAAAGTAAAGTGTTGTAAATGAAAGTGTTGATAATACAAATTTGGTAGAAAGTAAATACTCTATTATACAAAAATCTAAATAAACTCGTAATATAAATATTGATGACAATAATGAAATGAAATGAGGATTCCTATGACCTATGATTGAGTGGGTATTACCCAAGACAACTCTTGGAATCCTGTAGAGTACTTAAGCAAACAAAACCTCAATTGAATGTTATCCTTCTTGTTAAGAAAATGTCACATATAAAAGAGGGAATAATTCTGTCTCTTGAACACAACTCAAGCTTGTATCCAACAACAAAATATAAATAAATAAAAAACTTGGGAACCTATCTCTACTATCTAAGTCTATATAACTACTGAAATGATGCTAGAGGCTCTAACTAATCTAATCAATTAGATCCTTGATTGGTGGATGTTATCTACTTAATTTCCGCTTGGGCCAACACAACCGAGTTATAATAGTATTTGACCAAGTCAGGTTTTCAAAATATAAATGAAATTTGGAGGGATCAAATCTACTCGGGGAGTTAACTATTGTATCCTAGTGTTGGCATTTTGATGGTCATCTTCATCATCGATGAGGACACGATCCATTAAATTTTGCATCCCTTATTAATTGATTGAGATGTGTTGGATATTGAATATGCTCAATAATGTAAGTATTGAACTCCCCTCTTGCTATATTGTCAAGATATTAATTCAAAATTTCTCAATCATTGTTGGAATATTAGTCTTTCTTCTTAACAAACCACAGTAGTCCATACAATACAAATCACAAGATCAAGTAAAAAATTCTTAAGATATTAGACATACATTATATTCATTTGCAATTAATCCAATCATACTCATTCAAATAAGCACATATCAATATCATCTAGTTTGGTCATTAAAAACTAGAGTGTCTATGAAAGGATTAGGTATATGAGGCAAATGCATAAAAAATTACAAAAGGATGGACAATATATGGTGATATAAAGACCCATCACTTCTCACAAAAAGGAAACTTCATTCTAGGAAAGTACAAATGGGGTGAGTCTCCTATTACAAGAAAGCATTCTATATTCAAGAAGTTAGTGCTTAAACAAAGGGAAAACATGTAGAGAAAATTTGAGTCTGGGTACTTGGGACTCTGATCCGTCTTATCTCTCAACTCCATTTTTATTAAGTAAAGATTGAGAAGAATATTATAGTCTTTTCTTTTTAGTTAATTAAATATTCAATTATAAATTCCAATTAGTCGATGAACAAGAGGTTCAAGAGGATTTGATGTCTAAAAATGACTAATAAAGTTAACCTACTTAAGGATTTTGCCTCACGACACCTTGCTCCCCATTGTCTTTTTGAATCACTATTAATTTTTAAGGATTTATTATTTGTATTGAAGACTCTTTAGGCAGAACATGTAAGCCATCTTTAACTTACGACCAATAAATACTATCATAAAAGTATTCAACATATCTCCCTTATTCCCATATCATTCACGAAAGTAGACAAATGTGAATTCATAAATCATAAATTTTCCACAATGGTCAAACCAAGACAAAGAGAACAAGACCATTTCACACATAGCAACAACATGTTATTTAAGCCAACTATAGGATTTACAAAAAATCTAATGTTTCCTAATTTTTTAACACGTATTTCTACTTTGGAAACCAATTATAAATGCAATGAAATGAAATCCTAAAAGAACTATTCAATTTCCTTTGCAACAATAATCATTAACCATAGACAAAGTAAAACATAATTTTCATAAACCAACTCTACACAATAAATTATAACCGCGTTTCCCTACAACCATAACTTGTATGCTACAACATGAGGACCATTTTCAACTCTTTTACAATTAACATTAATTACAATATTCAAAAGAAACAATGCAATTAACAAAGTCATAAACCATCCAATCATCAAAACATGCTCCATATCTATAAGAAGCATTATGTATACCATTAATCATTCAACATGTAAAACATCATCAAATTCAAATGTAATAAGCCCACATCCATCAATACCATCCCATTATTTTTTCATGTAAATATCATTCATATATATATATATGAAAAAAATATGTATATGATATTAACCAACGTGGTTGTGGAATAAAACTATAGAAATTTCTTATATCAATGATTAAATTATTAAGTTTAGTTTATCAAGTCCAATGGAATATGGCACAATAAACAATATGACTCACAAATATCAAAATTAATAGCAATCACAATTTTACCACCTTCTCCAACTTCTTAATATAGGTTTTTTCGATGAAGGATGTTATGTATTCATCCATTAGGAATCCTTATTAACCATATCCAAATCTACAATTCCATAAGGAGGTGAAACATGGATATTGTTATAACAAGATTTGCCTCACCATTGCTATTTTACATAGAGGGCCTTTTTCCATTTCCCTATGCAGACTTATCATCCCTTTTTGATGAATCCAAAGCTAAAAATATACATTTTTCCACATATACGCTCCCTATCAGTTATACAAGATGTGTATACGCTTGCTTCTCTACTACAACTTGCGTATATCGGGATTTGTGCCAGAAAATACAAAATGAGGTCGGTTTTCCATGTCACGACAGAAGATATCTGATCCTTGGCCTTCCATATACTCGAAACGTTCCGACTCGGTCTTTCAGTTGCATTCTGAAGGCTATAAGAGCACAATTTCGAGCTATGGAAAAGAGGATAAAGCATTCAACTTTGAGAGCAAAGTTACTCTGGAGAAATTACTTCATAGTGAGTCTGCATCCCTTTGTCCCTCAAGTCTGAACACAGTGTTCAACCCCCAAGCTCTTTCCCTATTGTTGAGAGGACCTCATTGCCTCTTTCCTATGAGCTTTCCTTTGGTGGAGGATTGAAGTGGTGGAGTGTATATCGGGATTTTGTATAACTGATAGGGAGCGTATATGTGGAAAAATGTATATTTTAAGTTCTGGATTCATCAAAAAGGGATGATAAGTCTGCATAGGGAAATGGAAAAAGGCCTTATGTGCAAGATAGCAATGGTGAGACAAATCTTGCTATAACAGATATCTCGACATCCCAACCATTGTTAATATTTTGAGGAACACCTTGCATTTATGGATGAGGAGAATCAAATTCATGTGGAGGAGGATTAATGGAGGTTTAGGTTCTTATGTTTCTATTCCATGACTACATGGAATATGAGAATTCATGCGCTTATAATTGACAACTAGATGCATGCATGTTATTTCCCAAACATAAATAACCAAAATTCAAAAAATTATCGAACTTTTGAAATGAATAGAAAACCTCATGTTCATGTTATGTCCATTTCCAAAGATGCTACTCCTATTTTTCAGAAAATGTTCTAAATATATAAAGAAAACCAAATATTAAATCTTGGATCCACTTACCAAGCATCTACTTTTTCACATAATATCAAAGCAACAACATTTACATTCACTAATTATTTTTCTTCAACTTTGAAATCTTTTAAAGTTCACATGGTTGAGAACATCTTATTCGAACACTAATTCAAAAATACCAAAAAACCAAACTATTCAACTCAACTTAAGATTCAATCTTCAATTTTCAAATGACTAAAAAAAAAGTATATCTTAATATTCATAATTCGACATAACAATGTTGAACACTAATTAAAAAAATTTCAAATGACTAAAAAGAAAAATATATTTTAATATTCATAATTCGATATAACAATGTTGAACACTAATTCAAAACTACCAAAAAAAAAAAAAACACCAAACTATTCATCTCAACTTAAGACCTAACCTTCAATTTTCAAATGACTAAAAAATAAAAATATATTTTAATATTCATAATTCGACATAATAATGTTGAACCTTATCATCTCTTGAGAAATCAAGTATGTAATTGATCAACATGCATAATAAGGTAACTACATGAGTAATATAAAAAATACATTCTAAAAAAATTACACTAAATGTATTACTTCAATGTCATTGGTATAAAAAAACTACATTCTAAAAAAATTACACTAAATGTATTACTTCAAGGTCATTGGTATTGATCCTTCATTATATTATTTTTTGAGTATCAAATCTACTAACAAATTTTAGTAGTTTATGTTAGTAATTTGGGTGACTTTAATGCAATGCAAATTCAATTTTGTATACATGCAAACTGTAGAACTCAACTTACAATTAATAACTAGATTTCAAATTATTCAACAAAATTGAATAGTGAAACAATCCATAGGACTAATTTGCTCATATTTGACTTCCAAAACATAAACAAACAATACTTTCAATATTGAGCTTTTTCAATACAAAGTAAAATTTATAAGAAATAATTTTAGGGACAAAACTAATAAACCATCTTGAAATTATGTAAGGTATTCGAGTGGATTTAATCAAGCAAAAATAACTTTGAAATTATGTAAGGTATTCAAGTGGATTTAATCAAGCAAAAATAACTTAAAGCTTGACATGAAAACAACTAACTTTGTGAATTATGTTGCAACAAATTATTCAAATATCACAACAAGAGTATGACTCATGCATGTAATTAAAACAAAGGTGACATATTCAAGGTCAACTTCCAAACCCTTAACACAAATCATGGAAAGCTAATTCCTTGATGCTTTTAAGACAAATGGAGTAGGTAAAATATATTGCAAGAACAAAACCAATGTCTTCCTTAAACCCCTTTAAACCTTTACATACAAACTTTATTATCATCCCATTGGGATTGGACATTAAGAAAACAAAAGTGTGAACCACAATTTGACTTCTCTTATTTCATTACTATTTGTGAGAAATTATTGTATACAAAAGTTTTGACATCGTATGAAATTGGAATAGGCACAAGCACGAGGACACAACTTTTTTGCTTACCTCTACAATGTTGCTTTGCTAATGCTCAATTTTTTTTGGATGAGGAATGGTTTTAAACCAACTTCAAGATTAAATCTTATCAACTCTCATATCCACACAAAACCATTTCCCACCACAAAAATCTCAAAGGGATAACCATCGAATACTTTAATCCCTAGTAATAATGCGTCTAGTAATCTTTCAAAGCATTCAACCATAAAATGTAGGGTTGATGGGAAAAAAGTAGACAAAGCCAACAATGAGTGGGAAGAATACCTTCCAACTAAGTCTCAAAGATCCATCAAGTTACCTATCCAATTGTAACCCTCAAATCTAATTATGAGATTAAGACTAGAAAGTGCTTAAATCACCATGATATTAACAATCATTAAAATTTTCAAAAAACTTAGGAAATTTTCCAAATTATAAAAACCATACAAAACTTAAATCATTAAATATCAATCCATTCCATTTATCATAATGCAAAATTTAAATCGTTAATGACAATCCACCAATCATAAATTTTCTGTCTTACAAACACTAGGATGCAATATTCCATATACACATTACACTTAATATTATATAACTTTTCAATATTAATTAACCACATACTCCAAACAATGTTATAAGGTTCACATTAAACTAATATCCAATTGGTTTGATAAATGTACAAATACCAAAACTATTTGACCTCATGCCATATAACTTAGATTTAAATCACATACTTACTATAAAATATTTCAAATTAATCCAACAATTACTTTAAATCACATATTTACATTAAAATATTTCAAATTAATTCAACAATTACACTTTTGAATATTAGTTAAACACATACTCCAAGGTGCACATTGAACTAATGGGGTACCCCATTACCTTGATATATATACAATCAACGAAATGATTTGACAAAATTGCTTTAAAGTTGATTTTTCCAAATACATTTATATAATGAAAATGATAGACTCTTAAAACATATGCAATTTTTCAAATAAAATTGTACCATATCACATCTGTACCATAAGTCACACATCATTCTATTATCAAGAAAGAAGCAAGTTCAATACAATAATCAATATTACCACAAATTGTTACACAAGATGTCATGAGCTCCAAAACTAGAAATAATGATAAACAAAAATTAACCATGCCACAAACATCATTCTCAACATAGTCGCCATTAACAACATAAATAAAGAACATAACTGAATATTATAAATAATTCTATGTTGAATACACCGTGCTATCATTTTCATTAAGAATGAGGCCAACCAATGAACATTAAAGTATCAAATTCAAATATGCCCAAAAATATCCATACCAAAAGTTGCATTGCCCTTATATTATCCATGAATCTCAAAAGACCAATTCAAATTGCATTGCTCTTATATTATTCATGAATATCAAAATACCAATTCATCAATTTCTCATGTTTTTTCAAAGGGTCAATATCTGAAAGGGTTACCAACAAAATTACAACTTTATAGAGAAGGTCATATCAATTGATTTAAAAACTATGTAGAAATATAATTAGTGGGATAAGGGGTGGTAGGTATGGAGAATCTTCAAAATATTAGAGGAAATCACATAGCATCATATGTTTGGGGACTGTGAAACATTTCAAATAACATCATTGAGGCCCATTCCTTGTGGAAAGGAGTATCCATTGCAAAAGAAGAAGGGGTTACTAGAATTTTGATATTAGGAGACTCGATGATGGTGATATGAACAATGATTGATAGGTTGAAGATGGGGAACAATACTCTCAACACGCTCATCTCCAAAATTCTCAACATCCTCTTAGGTCTTGAAGAAATTTTTCTCTTCCATATTAAGCGCGAGTTTAAATCTAAGGTGGATCACTGGGATAAATTAGCCTCTCATTCGAGTCCTGGTATCTACATCAAAAAATGGTGTTTAGGGGTTCCTCCCTATACATTAATTTGCAATGCATCTAGCACATTCAATGATTCATGACAAGTGGAGGCAGTCAAAGCCGTGTGGCAGTGCAGAAGGATTTCTCACACACATGGAGGATAGTGGAGAAGATGAGGTAAATCAATGTGGAGTGTGTGAAGCGGGCTTCAAATGTGGGAAGCATTTGGTCATGGGTTTCCTTGACGATTTGGGATTCATTGTGGTAGCGAATTTGTGGTGTGTTCCAATAGAGGGTTTGTTGGTTCAGATTTAGAATTCTATGTGTGGTCATCATCGTTTTCGGGTGGTAGTGCAATAAGACTCCTCTCCCTCGAGATGGTTTCTCTCACGACTCTGACCAAACCACTCCTAGTCTCCCGGTTTCCAATTTCTGCAACTATTTCTAAAGGATTCTTCTTTGCTTCCATTTTACATCTTCATAGTGGTGTTTTCTTCTTCCTATTCATTTTCTTCAAAGTTGGGATTGGGGATATACTCTTTGGGGTTGTGTGGTTTGGGGTTCCTGGCTGTGGTTTGTTGCGTATTCTATACTGGGTAGGTATGGATTCCAATTAGGCTGAAGTAAAGAAAATACTTCGCCACCACGAAGAGATAACGCAAGCAAAAAACAACACTCTCGGGCACATTTATATGAAGATTGCGGACTTGGAGCAAGTCAATGTCGTCAACACAACAAATATCATGAATCTCCTCTCAATTTAAATGTAGAGAATTGATGCTTTGGAGGTCAAATGTCAGTATCTTTGGTCTTTCGTTATACCACAATGCTCAATCTCTCCCTCAATTAACCATGATACAATGGATTCTCATCATGGAGGGAATATCGAAGAAGAGATCGAGGGTCAAGATCTGGTTCTTATGGATGTTGAAGAAGGATTCCTTCAACTAGTTGGAGGGTAAGAAGTCCAAGATAGTGAGTCTTATAGATAGTAAATGTTTTTCAAAGTAATTATGTTGTTGGGCTAGTTTGTAAAGGAAATAACTTGTTGAATTGTATGGAATTTTTTCCTAGACAAGACTCTAGATTTTGCATTTGTTAATGTAGGAAAATACTCAATCTAAGAGCCAAGTTTTGTATCTTTATAAGACTTTGTTGTTTGTTTCAGCACAACCTTTATAAATTAAAATACAAATTTCGATTTCATATATACATTAAATTTTGTTTAAGAGGAATGCATTTTTAGGAGCATTGTTATTATTGTTATGGTCAAATATTTAATCAAAAGCAATGAATTGAATCAATAACTTTATACAAGTGCAATGCCTAAACAATTTCTTAATTTTTCTTTCATAACTTGAAAATCAAGATAAGGAACATTGAGGATATTAAACATATCCTCAATATTTTTTGTAATCATCGCATTCTAATTTTTTCATACTTTCTATTTTTTTTTTTTTTTTTTTAATTTCAATATTTTATTTCATAACTTGAAAACACAAGATAACAAATAATGAAAATATCAAACAAATAAACATAACAATATCATTTTTTACAACAATCAATTTGCACTTGTGGATAATAATTTGTTTTTATAGATTCTAAGCCCTTTTTTCTTTCAATTTACTATAATTAAAAAGATAATAAAATTATATACCATTAAATAAAATCAATTAATGGAAAGATAAAATATTATATATATAATTAAATTAATTAATCTGATCATTACTACAAACATTTAACTCCATATGATTTTATTTATAAATAATATGTAAAGCAATTATATAGAGTATTTCTTTAATATTCTATATAATAACATATATAATTTTAAAAATCCCAACATTTTAATATATACAAATGACATTCTAATATACATATCTTATGATATGTTTGTAAAAATCCTAATCTTCCATATCCTAAATATATACAAAAGTGCATTCTAATATAAATATTTTATAATATCTTTGTAAAAATCCTAATCCTCCATATCATGAATGCATACTAATGTAAATGTCTTATGATATTTTTATATACAAATGCATGATAATGTGCATGCTTTATGATATTTTTGTACTTCATAAACATTAATTTCATAACATTTTTGTGGTTCAAAGTTGATCAATATAGTTCCATGTCTTTGGTTCAAAAAGGTCTTCAACCATCGTATTTAGCTACAAATAAAGAAAGAAAATATCATTTGATTTGATGGAAGGGTAAGAAAAATTATAATAAAAAAATTCATTATGCAAAAATTAAATGTATGTTTATTTAATAAAAATAACTTACCTGACGTTGTAGTTTATTATGTTCTTCCATTAGCTGTAATGCCTGTTAACATTTGTCCATGGTATCAAATTTCTTTCAATATTTCTATATATAATTCAATATAAAATTGTACACTCTACATTGTATAGAGACTTTACCTTTCTTTGTATTTCATCCATTTGTTTTTGAATTATTTCACACTACATTAGAAAACATCAAACATCACTATTTATCAATGATAAATATAACAGAATAATAAATAAAAGGTTATCAATAATAAATATAGCAGAATAATAAATTGAGAAAATTGAATTTTTATAATAAAACATTAATAAGATTTTAATAATAAAACTACAAATAATTATTAATTATAGGTTCCTTACAGATACCTTTCTTAAGCGAATTTGTTTTAATCCTGATGTAAGTTTCTCTCGTAAGTATTTTAAATCTTCCAAATTAAGGTCTTGGATATCATCGCCACTCATTTGCCTGGAAAAAATAATGGGAGAGAAATCAAGAAAATAATGCATGTGTATGTTTAAGGACTACGATTTTACTTTATAAAGTAAAACATTATGCATAATTAATAAAATCACAATTATCCTTACCTCTGCATACGTTTGAGATCTTCACATTTTTGTTTTAGCTCTTCAATCTCACTCTTATTGACCTGGGAAAAATTATCAAATTTAACATTAGCATTGAGTTTCCAAAAAAATACAATGTTAAAGGCCTTTTAAAAAATATAAAAGCTAATTTATCAATAATCTAGTGTTACATCTAATTTAGTAGCATACCCATATACATATAAGATTGTCCAACTTTTAAAATTTACATCAACCTAAAACCATTTATTGTTGTTATGGTTGTTATCTTTATACACTCTTTCATTTTATATTTACAATAGTTGTAGAACCCAAATTAGTATGTAGAACTCAGATTAATGTATATGGTTGGAATCATTTTTTTATACTTTGGAATATAGTACGGGGAAACTTATTGGGCACTTCTCCTCATTTTAAAGATAGAATTAGGGCACTTGCTGGGAATTGAACTTGGGTAGGAAAGAAAACACCCCACAACACAAATCACTTGGACTAAACCCAATTGACAGGGTTATTTATTATTCAATTGAGAAGTAATATGAAAAGTCAAGTGAGTAGGCACTGTTATCAAGAGTCCAAGAAATCTCTTGGAAGATGAATCCAAAGGTCATATATTATGTATTTATATGTGTATCATATTAATAAAATGTGTTTCACATTAATCTCCATTAGTGTGCATTCTGATAGGGCGTTGTCTAGCTGTTCTATGAAATGGCTTTTTTCGTCGAAATCCGATGATATAAATTTACACGAATCACTATTTTTTGTTGTTCAAAATCCATTTCTGAATGAAGAAAAGGATTCAACATGCTGAAAAACCCCTGAGACACTTGGATTATACAGAAATAATCACTCAAATATACAAATCTAACAATTTCTCACCGGATTTGGGGCAAATATCCCCGGAAAAATCCCTCATTCCACAGAACGTTTAGCCTACCGCTTTTGATAATGGTATCAAAGCACCTATAGTTCTATAGTTTTTACCGCATGAATTAAGTTATAGTAGTTATCCATAACATTTTGCTTTAACTCCACAATTCTTCTTTGTGTCTCTCTGCCATTGTCTCTTTGTACGGCTCTCCCTCTGGTCGATTCCTTGTGCCCATCAATGCTAATGTATTTCTATCTCTTGCAACTTGCAAGCCTGTGTTTCCTCAATCTCCCTCTCCCGAAAACCCTCTCTCAGACAATTTATTCTCTGCACTCATTGCCTAGGCACGAACTTTGTCGAGGTCAAAGGGTCGAATCCTCATTTTGATTCTTCTTCATTGACTCTCCTTTTTCTTTTGTGCAAACGCATTTGGTGCCCATTGTATCCAATTCCCCCCCCCAAAAAAAATTGGAACAACCAATCTGCCAAAAATCCATTTATATTCAACCAAAATTTGCAATACTGAGGTCAAAAAAATTAGCAGAAAAAGGTGAACATTGAACCTGATACCAAAATCCAACCTGATATCAACCTTTTGAAATAGAATATTTGGGAGTCAAACAATGCTCTGAATTCTATGTTTCTACCCATGTTAACCTTTCATAGGTTACCAATGTGCATTATATTAAAAGATACCAAAATCCAACCTGATATCAACCTGTTGAAATATAATATTTGGGAGTCAAACAATGCTCTTAATGCTATGTTTCTACCCATGTTAACCTTTCTTCGGTTACCAATGTGCATTATATTAAAAAACCAGTCTACATTACATTAAAACACTGAAAATTCAACTAAGTACACTTGATTAGAAAGGATATCAATCAATAGAACACATATTGGATTTGAAAGGATTAAATATCCCTGTCAAAGTTCGATACCCTAAGGTGTATTCTTTCTTTTTGGCTCTGTAATAGGGTTTCTTAGGTTTTTCTCTCAGAGTCGCACAACAAAAGCATTCTTATTGTATTCTTTCTTTTTTGTAATAGGGTTTCTCAGGTTTTGCTCTCAGAGTGGCACAACAAAAGCTTTCTAATTGTATTCTTCCTTTTTGGCTCTGTAATAGGGTTTCTCAGGTTTTTCTCTCAGAGTGGCACAACAAAAGCTTTCTAAAATTTAAGTAGTCAACACATGATATTATTCAATGAAAGGCTAAAGAATAAATTATTGGGTCGACCACACAACTCCATTTCTTGTACCCAAAGACCTGTTTCAAAGGGAGGACCTTGGGACGTGTTATTACATTCTTAGGGTCTAGGATTCAAACTGGAACGAGTTCTTGTTGAAAGAAATTGCTTGTTATAGTCATTGGGACATTTGGGTTGACAATCTAACCTTTGGCCCGATTTCAATTGTGACAAGAAAGAACATTGTAGTGTATGTAATTTTGGCATTTCAGAGCTATTTTATAACTATTTTATATGCGATATGTGACATGGGAATAGATGCAATCTTTCTGGGAATGGACATTATCGTTCTGGTTCAAGATCAACTCAAGTTCAGAATCAACAATAATTGTAACTTGCAAATAGTATTTTTGTAAGTTTACTTGTACTTTTTAAAAATTAAGTTGAATTACATTGTAAACATGTGTATTTTCGGTAGAAGTTGACACTCTCCATTTGCTAAGTTTGAATTGTTGACTCTGATTTTTAAAGGTAAGAGTTGCAAGAAACCCTTTGAGGTCTAAGTCACTCTTTAAATGGATTGAATTGATGAATTATTAGTCACTGACTACTCTAATACTCTCCAATGTCGACAATACAATCACAATAGACATAACAACTCTCACCAATGTTCTAACCCATTTACAAGATTCATTGGACAAAATCGATTTTCTCTGGCTTGAATCACAACCCCAACAAGATAATATACAACAAAATAATCAACATTCTAAACTAGTCTTATTTCAGATCAATTCTGTTTTTTAATTTGAGAATGATTCTAGTTAGCAAACATCACATGATCAAAACAATGATGCCACTTCATAAGCATATTCAAATGAATATGAAGTTTTCCATAAACAAGTTCTTCTTGCACTTTCCAAGCCCATCATCAGAACTTGGGAATAAATCGTCAACAACAAGCACACAATATGTCTTGGATATGAAATGAAAGTGACCTCTCATATTCCAGATTATTCCAAACCAATCTAGTTCCAAAGTGTTGGATTCCTTCAAGACAATTCATCTTCACCTGCTCCAGTTCAAGATTGGATTCCTAAATGCCGAAATTGTCATCGAGTTGGCAACATGGAGGATCAATGATTTAATCTTCATCCTTGTGAGCATTGTGGAAAGCATAATCATCTTTCAAACAGATATTCCAAATGTAAGAAACCTACAAGAATAAATAATCACTATGGGTGGATGAATTCTTAGCAATGGTCATCAACATCCAAGAAGACATATCAGGTCATACCGAAGAATTCATTCTCAAGTATTGACACTTCTTGCACTGAAAATATTTTTGTCTTCTCACCTTGTACGATAGGGGGGATAATGTTGGATTCGAGAGTGTGAATCAGTAATAGAGGCTTAATTTAATCCTTTTCACCCATAAAATGCAAGTGTTATATCAATGTAGCATTATCCTTTTTCACCATAAAATGCAAGTGTTATATCAATGTAGCATTATCATCCAATAGTTTCAAAGTAAATAAACAATGAACCAATGAACAATCACACACATACACAGTACACCAGTGTTTTACGTGGAAACCCAAAGCGGAAGAAAACCACATAATGCTTTTTCTTATATGTCTTTAAGAATTACATTCATTGGAAGCACCAATTTCCTTTGTTTTCTAGCTGCAACTAGAAGGAGGCTCCAACCCCCTAGTTTCTCAGGCTACAACCTAAGGGAAGCTCCAATTCCTCAATTCTCTGGCTACAACTAGAAGGAGGCTACAACCCCCTATGTTCTCCGACTACAACCGGAAGGTGGCTACAACCACATGTCCTTGCCCCATCCAACCTCTTTGAAATATAAGTAGAATGATGGAACCACTGTCACACTATCACTGTGAGATATACTGTTGTAAACCTATACCAATCAACCTGTAATCAACCTGTAACAACATGTACCAATAACCCGTGCCAACATGTACCATATATCAACCTGTACCATAAACAAATGTATCAACCATGCACCAAACCTGTACAAATAACCTGTCACAATAACCTGTCCAAACAACCTGTAATCAACCTGTACCATAAACAAATGCATCAACATGCACCAAACTTGTACAAATAACCTGTCACAATAACCTGTCCAAACAACTTGTAATCAACCTGTACCATAAACAAGTGCATCAACCATGCACCAACCTGTACCATCAATGAGGGCATCAACCATGCACCAACTACACATCAACTATGAATCATCAAGATGTACCAAAATCATCAATTATACACCTCATGTATGTGCCAACTCATCAACTACATGTCTCAACCATGTACCCAACATGTACCTCAACCAAAATACCTCATCAATTTCATCATCCAAATATGATTTGATCACATATACCTCAAACACTATACCACAAGTTTGTACCTCAAACCATGTGCCAGAGCCTCACTGTTATACAACCTCTATTTGTACTAATAACTATAGCAACATACATTAACCAAAATCCCTCAAACATGAACCAATATTAAACTTCAGTATATCTGCCTCAAATCAACTCTACAGAAAGCCATAAACTCCCAAGAGGGCATCCAACATATTTATAAGGCAAACCCTCAACTTGATTCATAAATTCAACACTACACATATGAGAACCCCACCTTTTGTTTTTCTTCTTGTAGCGTTATGTTGTTGCGGTTTTGCTGCTGCAAATCCACTGCCGTGATTTTTCTACCGCAATTTTTCTGCTACGGTTTTTCTGCCACACTTTTTCTGCGGCACTTTTCTTGCCGCACTTTTTCTTCTGCAATTTTTCTGCCACACTTTTTCTATCACACTTTCTCTCTCGCACTTTTTCTGCCGCACTTTTCCTACCACACTTTTTCTGTTGCAATTTTTCTCTATCAATAATACTTGCCCAAATAACCTTTCACAAAAATAGATATTCAATGATATTCAAGTGTGATTTGAATGAGAGACCCTTGCCTCTTATTTATACTTTTATGTAGCTTCCTCAAGGGGTTACTTTCTAACCATCTTAACCCACTTTCTTTATTTTAGGGTTAACCCACTTATAACCACTTGTCCACTTAACTTAACCACTTTCCATAATTAATAAGTTCTCCATTAAATTTATTATTTAAATAATTTATTTTGCATCCTCTTTGACTTATAGTACACTCATCACTTCACTTTATTATTTAAATAATTTCTTATTTGCAAACACTTTGACAACTTTGACCTTTTGGGGCTTCTAGATGACTCATGAGGGTTCTCCAACTTCACATGGCCATAACTCTCTAATCATGAGGARTTATGTGACGTTCCACATACCACCGGAAATGGCATGACATGTACTATCCATCTAGAATAGTTTTACCTGCAAATATATCAAAACTCATACCATTATCCATCAAACAAAATTGGGTCCATTACCCAAACCTTTGTGCTACCGGAATTCACTACCATACTTTCTCCAAGGGTTGACATCAATGACAACCAACCCAATTAACCAACAATCTCCCGCTTTGGCATTGATGTCAACACTATGATGCAATACTAAAGTCGTGTCATGCAATATTGAAGTCATATCACTCATTCTCTTGTTATGACCATCGCTCCCCCTGGAACCATGCCTTTGTGCTCTGCATTTGATAAATCTATCCCCCTTTTTCATCAATGGAAAATATATCTTTCTATTTGGGGCTTCTCCCCCTAACTGAATTGTCCTTGGGGATACTCCCCCTGACCAAACTCTTCCTGAAACTGATCTCCCAACCTGAACTGTCCTATTTATGGTGCTTCCTCGTGTAAATCTAATACTTATAAGATAAGCATTCGAAAGCACTCATTTTGGAGTATAAATTACTCTGAGTCTCTGGAGAAGATACTCAAAGGCTTCCCGTGGAAGCGGTTTTGTAAAGATGTCTTCCACATGTTCTTTTGTGCCCACATATTCAACTCCGATGTTCTTCTTTGCAACCTGTTCTCATAAAAAGTGATACTTGATTGGAATGTTCTTTATCTTGGAGTGCATCACGGGGTTCTTTGAGATATTGATAGCACTTGTATTATCACAATAGATTGGAATGGGCTCATCATACTCAACCCGCATATCTGTCAGAGTTTGTTTCATCCATAGAACCTATGTACAACATCCTACTGCTGCAATATACTCTCATTCGACTGTAGATAAAGATACTAATGATTGTTTCTTTCTTATCAAAGATACTAAACACTCACCCAAGTAGAACGATGCTCCACTGGTGCTTCGTTGGTCATCAATACAACCTGTCCAATCTGAAACTTTGTAGGAAATAAGTGATAGATCCTTTCCTTTTGGATACCATAATCCAAACTCTTATGTTCCTTTGAGATATCTAAAAATCCTCTACACTGCTAAGACATGTGATTCCTTTGGTGTTGCTTGAAATTGTGACACCTGTCAAACCGCTTGCATTACATCTGGTCTGGATGTTGTCACATATAGTAAGCTACCAATCATTGACCTGTATTACTCTGGTCTGTAGACTTTGAATCATCATCTTTGTTGAACTTGCAACTGGATTTCATAGGAGTGGTAACTAGTTTGCAATCTTACATTCCAAACCTCTTTAGCCTTTCTCTCATATACTTAGTTTGAGAAATACAAATTCCTTGGTTGTTTTGATGCAATTGAAGACCCAAAAAGAAGGATAGTTCTCTGAGTAATGACATTTCAAATTCATTCTGCATAGCCTTTGCAAATTTCTGACTTAATCTGTCATCATTGCTTCTAAAAATAATATCATCAACATAAAATTCAATTAATAAAATACTATCTTGAGTTACCTTGATGTAGAGGTTGTTGTCTACACTTCCTTTTCTGAACCTTGTCTATTGTAGATATTTATCCAGTCTAGAGTACCATGCTCTATGAGCCTGTTTTAGACCATACAAGGCCTTCTTCAATTTGCACACGTAATCTGCATTCTCTAACAACTGAAACCCTTATGGTTGTTCGATGTAGAATTCTTCTTCATCTTCTGCTTCTTCTTAGTAAAGTTGTTCCATTGATTCATTTTCTTCTTCCTTTAATTCTTGTCCACCTGTTTCATCAATTGTTACATTGATGCTTTCCATAACTTTTTTTCAACCTCAGATTGTAACACTTGTATGCTTTCCTTGTAACTAAGTAACCAACAAGTACTCATTTGTTTACACGAGAGTCAAACTTTCCCATTCTGCCAGCTTCTCTTTTGATGTAGCATTTGATTCCAAATACTCTGAAGTGCTTCACATTTGCTGGTCTTCCTTTCCATAACTCATAGGAAGTTTTTTCATTGTTGTTTCTGAGCATTACTCTATTTTGAATATGAACTGTTGTATGCAGTGCATGTGTCCAAAAAATATCTGTCAATTTTGAATCCATTAGCATTGTTTGAGCCATTTCCTGTGTAATTATCATACATTATGATAATGTTCCTTTGTCTCTGAACCAATCTATGAATCCATGCTCTCGTCCATTGTCATATATATGTCCAAACTCGCTAAGTGTTCTTATGAATCTATATCTTTCCATATTGTCCAAGACTCTACTGCACACTGTCCATAATGTTGACCCATTTATCACTCTATTATCATGAAGTATTCACTACTACAACTGATTGTACTTTTGCTAACTTACTTCTCTGTATCTGTCTATTCAAACTCTACAAGCTTCTCGAAGGATGGTTCTTTTGTTTGTCACAACTATTGCATAGACTCCCCCTGTCTAATATTCATGTTACCTAGGAGTCTCTAAGTCGGATGGCTCAGAACAATTTATGCTATGATGTGGATTCATCATCATCTTCATTGGTAGATTCATCATCTCTCTGAGCTCTGACTTCTTTCTTTCTGTCTGTGGATTCATCTTTCACTACAATTCCTGAAAGTACAATATCTTGAACTTGTTCCTTATTTACATGTCCTTCTTTTCTTTCAGTTGTTTTCCAAACCTTTCTGTATCTGACATCTTTCTTTTTCTCTGTATAATTTTATTCATCTCGTTTTATTGTCAATCTTGTGATCTCTGGGACCTGTTCCTTGTTCACCTGTTCTTCTTGTTTTCTTATCCATACTTTCTTACATATGATATCATTGTTCTCTTTCATGGAAGTATTGATCATGCTTCTACAATCACTAGCGATGTGTCCATAGTTATGACATTTGTAGAATTCAATATTACGTGGGGCCACATAGGCATTTCTTGCTTGAACATTTCTTTATAATCCCCGCAATTTGTAACCTTGTGTCCAAAGTTAGTACAATAAAAACAATGACCATAATTTTTTTTTGCATATCTAGGAGTGAATGATCTTTGTGGCGTAGTCCTTATGAATTTTTTCCTTGACTAACCATGATTATGATTGAAGCTTCTTTGTGGCTTGAACATGGATGGCATTCTTGAAGATGTATCTTCAATAGTTTTCTTAGATTCTGGTTGACCATGATTCCTTCCTTTGAGTAATTCTGCATAACTCTTTCTATTTTCTTCATTCTTGTTTTCTAGCAACCTAAAGTGCTTCTCTTCATTCTCTATAACTGATGTGGATGTTTATGTCTCTTCAACGTTCTTGTTGAGATCAATGATTTTACTTCTCGATGTGACAACTTCTTGTTCAAGCTTCTCAACCTCTTCTTCTTTCTTCATTATCTGAGACTTCATGAATTATTCTGTTCTTTTCGCTTCTTCAAGCTGAATTTTTAATGTGATTATTTCTTCTTCAATACCTTTCTCTTCTTGTCCAAAATTTGCCTCAAGATGGTTTAGATCGTTAGTTCTTTCCTTAAGATGATCTGTCAATATCTTCTCTCTCATTTCTGCTTCTTCCTTCCGTGCTTCTATGTTGGCTTCCAAATACTGCTTTTGATATTCAATATTTTCTTCGATCTTTTTGGCTTCTTCTAGCTGAGTTCTTAAGTTCTCGATGACCTATTGGGCTTCTTAAAAAATGTAAACACTTTCCTTTTCTTTCATCAATTCTTTCTTGAGTGACTTGTTATATTCTCTTAGTTCATCTAAAACACTAATCAATTATGCTTCATAATTGTCTTCCTTTTCAATTAGTTTTTCTGTCTCATTTTCTTCATGGAATTCTATTTAAAGATGTCCATGTTTTTCACAATTAAATAAAAATAACATACCTCTGGTGATTATGTACTCTTCATCTTCTGAATCTGTTTGACATGGTGAACAAAATTCTTCTTGATCTGTATCTGCATCTTCTTTGGTATTTTATGAACCTGTGATGGGTGAAGAATATATGTCATGTAACTTATCCCAAAGTTCGTTGGCTGATGAACATTTACCAACCTTTTCTATTACCGGATTAGGTAATCCTTCCCAGATGAAATCCATTGCTATTTTGTTATTCTTCTTCAATTCCTTATTGGTTGTAGTCTTTTCCCTTTTTGAACTATCATATCCTGTAATAACTGATATCCAAATATAACATCCTTGTGCCTGTAAAAATACTTTCGTCCTTCTGCTCCACATCTCATACCTAAAACCATTATGACCATTAAACGTTGGTACTCCATTCTCAAAATAATCCATGATCTCTTTCCAGTGGTTAAACTATTTCCTGAAGGAACCGTCTCTGAAACCAATTATTGGATTATTGAGAGG